>JAODVN010219087.1:0-11769 GCA_025434125.1 Chologaster cornuta
TTGTGCAGAACATTGTGTTTACATCTTTATTGTCCATAAACATGCAGCATCATTGCGCAGAACATTGTGTTTACATCTTTATTGTCCATAAACATGCAGCATCATTGTGGCTACTCACTGGTGGCGTCTTCAATGGTGAGGAACATGGTGGGCTCACTCGGGTCTCCGACCCCGGCCTCGTTCTCAGCCCGTACCTGGAACTGGACCTCGCTTCCCTCATCCACGTCGGTCACCTGGAACTGGGTCTGCCTGTCTGGTGTCTTGCAGCACTTCACCCAGCGACTGCCAAGCTTCTCCTTCTTCTCAATCACATACCTGGGAAACAAAGAACCATTTTGTTTGTTTGTTCGCTGCTCATAGTGGTGGTTTTACTGGGCTCAATTGTAGAGAGGTCAGGTGACTGACCTGGTAATGGGTCTTCCACCGTTGCTCTTGGGAGCTTCCCATTTCAGGTCTACGTGTCTTTTGGTGACCTCAACCACAGTCAGGGCATATGGAGGTCCAGGAGTAGCTGCAAAGGACATGGCAGGTCAGAGATACTCCTGGATGTTGTTTCTGAATTAGGACTTTGATTCATAACTAAAAGAATGCATGACCCTGGCATGCCAGGGTGCTTCACGTTTCACAATCTTCTCCTGCTAATCTCTCCACAGCATCCACCCATTATCCATCATCCATCAATCCACGTCCATCCACCTTCATCCATCCACCCATAATCTATCCTTCATTTTTCACCCATCCTCCATCATCTTCCACCACCAATCCTCCCCCACCATAACCTACTGAAGGTGTCCTTGGCCAGGACTGCGTCCTCCAGCTCACAGAAGTCGCTGGTGCCCACTGCGTTCTCCGCGGCCACGCGGAACACGTAGAGGGAGCCTTCGTTGAGCGGCGTCACCGTGTACTTGAGCTCCTTCACCGTGGTGTCCACTGCCTGCCACGCCTTGCGCCGCACGTCCCTCTTCTCCACCACGTAGTTCGTGACGGGGGAGCCGCCGTCGGAGCTGGGGGCCTGCCACTTCAGGTCAGCGTTGATCTTGGTGATGTTGGACACCTCCAGCCACTGGGGCGGAGATGGAGGGTCTGTGGAGGGAACACATTTAGATCACATTGTGCCAAAGCTGTGTGGCGATTAAGGGGGGCTCAACATCAACCAAAGGGTTACTATAACACAGCCCAGTCTGGACCAAGTGGGACTTACAGAGTCTCTCCTTGCAGACCACGGGGTCGCTGGGATCGCTGGGTTCACTCTCCCCGGCCACATTGACGGCCTTGACCCTGAAGGAGTACTCCTGCTTCTCTATCAGGCCCTTTAGGAGGTGCTCCGTTTGGGGAACGTCCTCAGCGATGCGGATCCATTCTTCGCTTCCCGTCTTCTGGAACTCAATGATGTAGCCCTGGATCTTGGCCCCGCCGTCATGCTCTGGCCGGGTCCACGTCAGGTTGGCGGAGGTTTTGGCGATCTCCTTGATGCAAGGCTTGCCAGGCGCCCATGGAGGATCTGAAGAACAACAGGACTCATTAGCACCTACAGAAGCAGGCCTCATCATTGACTGACAACGGTTCCAACATGGCCACCTGTATGACGTACCAATGGGATCCTTAATGAGGATTGGATCTGTCTCATCGCTGGGTTTTCCAGGTCCAGCCAGATTCTCAGCCAAGACACGGAACCTGTATTTCTTCTTGGTGGTTAGACCCTTCACCCTAGAACCAGAGGATTTGTTCACTTTAGTAAAGTCACAGCATGTTAAACTTCACACAGTCACATTATATTACTTACCGTATTTTAGCTGTAAATTATGCTACCTTAAAAGGGTTACCTGAAGGTTGTATCTTTAATGGGTAGTTTGTTGCAGCGGATCCATTTGTCGCTCTCTGGGTCAAACTTCTCGATCCAGTATCCAGTGATGGGGCTGCCGCCATCTTCGTCCGGTTCAAACCAGGTCAGAGTCACGGCATCTTTGGCAATGTCTGAGGGGGTCACCCTGGTCGGAGCACCAGGAGGATCTGAAACAGACAGACAGATGTGCAGTCAGACTACCTGCCATATCCCATATACCAGTAATACACCTGATAGTCCTAATCATTCAAACAAGCTAATTACTACGTATTGTGCTACTTAATCATTCATCCAAGCTAACTATTACTTACTGTAGTACCTTATCATTCAAACTACTTACCGAAAGAATACTTGGCGATGATGGGCACGTGCTCCGCAGGTTCACCAATGCCATACTGGTTCTCAGCGCTGATCCTGAAGACGTACTCCTTCAGGGCGGTCAGCTTGCAGGCCTTGAAGGTGGTGAGCTTCACCGTGGCTGAGAGCTTTACCCACTCCTCTTTGTCGGCCTGTCGCTTCTCCACGATGTAGTTGGTGATGGCAGAGCCGCCGTCATCCCTGGGGGGGTTCCAGGCCAGGAAGCAGGACTCATTGGTGATCTCGGAGATGTCGAAGGCAGCGGGGGCGCCGGGCTTATCTGTACAGGGGGCATTTTGGGACATATTATGTCTTCTGCTCACGGAATCACTGGCCTTCTGTCCTGATGCTCTAATTTCAGTTACGTTATTAAGTTAAGTCATTCCTATGTCATACTCGTGTTATTCACAATATTTCCAAACATAAAAGTAAGGGATGTCCAGTCATCACATTATGAAAAAGACTAAAGAACAAATTCTCTAAACATTTTCTTGCATTTTCATATTACATTTTCTGCATGTGGAGCATTTAAAACTGTTTATTGCAGATTAAACTAATTACAAGTTATATTACAGTTAGGGAATCAAACCTACGACCTATCGGGTTGGGAGTCAACCAATCGACTGCCGTATCCTGTCAACTGGCCGACTCCAAAAATAATAATAAGTTAAGGAATATATAATTCATTCTATATATCATATATCATCAATATAAGGTGGGAAACCTGTCCATTAATGGACTTCACTTCCTCATTGGCCTCCAGAGTGAAGCGTGCGCTGCGTACCCAGGATGTTGACGTCCACGGTTGCCGTGGCGCGCCCGCAGATGTTGACCGCCTCGATGATGTAGGTTGCGGTGTCAGCCCTGGTGGTCTGGTCGATGGTCAGCTTGGAGTGGCCTGGCTGCGTGTCGATTGCCACACGGTCGTCCGCCCTTAGCACCTGGTCGGCCTTGGTCCACTTGACCCGGGGCTCAGGCTGCCCCTTCACGTCCGCCGGGAGCTCGATCTTGCTGCCGGCCCGCGCCGTCAGGCCGGCCAGCAGCTTCACGTCCAGCTGGATCTCTGGAGGCTCTGTGGAGCAGACAGAAGCAGCAGCAGGTTAGTGGATGAATACTCAATATGAATCAGCAGGAGGAGAGAGAAATGGAGAGGAGGAAAGAATATGAGAGGGGAGGAGGGGAGAAGAGAGAAGAAAAGAGAAAATAAGAGAAAAAAAAGGGTTGAGGGGAGAGAAAATATGTTTTGGCCTATGGTGACTATTGCATTTTGAATTATCTCCCGGCCACTAGATGGCGATATCTATCTATATAGGGAAGAAAAGGGAAGATTGGTGAAAAATGTGAGATAAGAGAGCACTATTAACTAACCTCTAGCATCTACAGCCTGGATCTCATCAGTGGCCCTACAGGGTCTGCCTGCTCCCAGCTTGTTGAAGGCCTTCACACGGTACGCGTACCACTGGCCCTCGATCAGCCCCTTCACCTGGTACCTGGTGCAACACGCCACAACACAGCTGGTCACACATCACACACCCTGGGCTCTATCAGCGTCCATAACATCACGACCAGGTCATGTGGCTTACACCCGGTACATTACAAGTATACAGAAGCAGGGAGTGGGGTTTGACACCTGACCTTCTGGATAGTCCAGCACTCTAGACCCCTACCAGCACCACCAGCACCATCATAATAATAAGAAATACCACCACCAGCACTAGAGCTGCTGGGAGCTCAATGCCTTACTTGAGTTCAGGCATGGGATCGCCGCAGGGCTCCCACTTGTCGGTGCCCCGCTGACATTTGTCCACCACGTAGCCCTTGATGGGGGTGCCGCCGTCGTATTTGGGGGGCTCCCAGAACAGGAAGATGGTTTTGCCACTCTTGTCTCTCCACTTTAGGTTCTCGGGTGGATCTGGCACAGCTGGAAAGGAGACAATAGATGAGCATCTGATGAAGAAACCTGACGCACAGCAGCATACATGAACCTTCTGGTTTTTTAGCAAAGCTTGGTATTTAAAGCAACAGGTACATTGGTCATTTGGACATTGGTAATTCCAAGGTAGTGGTTGGTATGATACTTGGTATGCTACTTGGTGTGCTACTTGGTACGCTACTTGGTACGTTACTTGGTGCATTACTTAATACGTTACTTGGTACGCTACTTGGTACGTTACTTGGTACGTTACTTGGTACGTTACTTGGTACGTTACTTGGTACGCTACTTGGTACGTTACTTGGTACGCTACTTGATACGCTACTTGGTACGCTACTTGGTACGCTTCTTGGTACGCTACTTGGTAGGCTACTTGGTAGGCTACTTGGTACGCTACTACGCCCTCCTGACTTTGATGAGTCTGATAGTCTGACTTACTGGCAGGAGAGGAGACGTTAACGGGCTCGTCGATGTAGGCTGGCTCTCCTGGGCCGCACTTGTTGCAGGCGGTGACGCTGAACAGGTACTCCTTCCCCTCCATCACGTCTGTCACCGTGTGCTCCAGGTCCAGAACATTGGAGGCCACCTGGGAAAGGTTCCATAATACGGTCAGATAATACCAGAACAACTCAGTGAGTAGCACTAGCTAACATGCTCGATAATGATACGGGTCATACAAGAGTGACAATAATATGGAAACAGTAATGAAGGTGATTAAGTACAGACACACATGCTACTGCGGGTGTTTGTGAATTCACCATTGGGCGCTGTACGAGTTTGTGTGTCAGATACGCCACAACCACACAGTAGCAATAGTCAAACCTGTAATGAAGCTAATTACAGGTTGCAGTTGTAAAGGAAGAAAAGGAAGGACAGCTTGAGCGCACCTTAACCCAGGTCTTCCGGGATACCTCCCTCTTCTCTATCTCGTAGTGGGTGACTGGACTGCCTCCGTCATGCTCTGGGACTTCCCACATCAGGTGGACGTGGTGCCTGGTCACCTCAGCAACCTTGAAGTCCTTCGGGGCGCTTGGGGATGCTGGGAAAATAATGACAACACCCTCAATAAAGTCCCTGCGACATACTGCTTCGGAGGTCGATATTGCCAGTAAGTATTATACATATGTTTTGATATATCTGTGATTGTAGCATTTCGGATTTACATAATTTACAGACGCTTTTATCCAAACTCAGGGCATGTGTCAACAGATGAACAGAAATTGTAAGCAAATGTAAGTAAAACAACATTTTGCTGACAGTATCATGTCATTAGGGCAAACACATATTACCATTAAAGTATATTTAAATCCTCAAAGGTAATTGCTAATAGCAAAACATTTGTGTTGTAGCATACTGCTACTGCTACTGGCCTTACCGATGACATTGACGTCGATATCCCCGGAGACGGATGTGACGTCGTTCTCCAGCGTCAGGCCGTAGCTGCCTCTGTCCGGTCGCACGCTGGGGCTGACCGTCAGCTCGGTGTACGTTGGCTTGGTCACCATGGAGACGCGCTCATCAGCTGCGGTCAGCTCTTTATCCCCGAAGGTCCACTTGGCGGTGGGCGTGGGGTAGCCCGAGATGGGCACGCGAATTACGAGCGGCTGTGGCACGATGACCTCCAGGCCGTTCCTGAAGGCACTCAGGTCCAGGGTGGGGCCCACTGCAGGAGGGGACAGTGTTAGCTAGCTAGCTCACATGTCATATTGGTACCACTGCAGGAGGGGACAATGTTAGCTAGCTAGCTAGCTCACTTGTCATACTGGTATAACTAAGAAACAGTAAGGAAACAGGATTGTGGAACAGTGTTGCTAGCATGCATGTAGCGCACCATGAGTGTCGTCAGCCTGCAGAGGGCCCAGCTGCTCTGCCGGATCTGAGACGCCAGCGGCGTTCTCCGCACTAACCCTGAAGAAGTACGACTGCCTGGTCTTCAAACCGGACACCTGCACACATCACACACATGGCTACGTAAGTGGGCTGCTAGCTAAAGCACAGAGGGCTCATACATGACAGATGCTTATAAATACATCATATAGTAAGTAAATAAAGATAACTTTTCAGAAAAAAACTAACCGCCTGCTACTAACTGCCACACACTGAGCCCTACTAGCCTATTTTAGCAGTTGGTAAATCTTTTTACCCAAAAGATAAAATTGTATGAATGCAACATATTGAAGCTGTAAATGAGGTCTAATAATGTACTCTCATTGTATTTAAGCTAATCAACCAGTGTTGGGCAAGTTACTCTTCTGAACAATGACAACCTGTATAGCCAGCTCTCTTTATTATTGAATCCTCTTTATTGGAACAAGAATGAACCTTAGGAGTCAACAGCCAAAGTGAAAATATTGCAGCCTCTCAAACCAGATGATTGGACAGGGCTGTGTAATTAACCTAGCCTAAGTTTGCTAGGAAAAGGAAGCTCATCCCAGTAACTCAGTAATGCAGCATTACTTGGATTAGTAATTTAAATAATATAATTATTACTGTTTTGGAAAGTAATTAGTTACACTACTATTACTCTTACAGTAACTACTTATTGCCCAACACTGTAAACAACACAAACACAGCAACACTAATGGGAGCGGAGGTCTCGTACCCGGTATGAGAGGTCGGGACATAGCCTGGCGTTGCAGCGCAGCCACTTGAAGACGCCATCATCGTCGCACTTCTCCACGATGTAGCCTGTGATCATGCTGCCGCCGTTGCTGACCGGCGTCTCCCAGGTCAGCGTGACGCCCGTCTTGCTCACCTCGCCGCAGTTCAGGTTCAGGGGTGGGCTGGGCCTCTCTGCGGTCACATGACAAGGTTAGCATGCACCACACAGCCCGGAATAACTGCTAATAATGAGTGCTCTTGTTGTATAATGTAGTATGTAGCATATTTGCATGGTGAGACCCTAGCTTGCCTAATGCTAGCTAGACTAATGCTAACGTGACGTCCACCTACCGATGGGGTCCATGATCTTGACAGGGTCAGTGGCAGCGCTGGGCCTGCCCACGCCCGCCTTGTTCTCGGCCCGCACCCTAAAGATGTACTCCTTGTTCTCCACTACGTCGTTCAGCGTGGCGCAGTGGTCGGCCGGGCCGCACACCATGGCCGCCTCCCACTTCACCGACGTCCTGTCACGCAGCTCGATGATGTAGGCAGTGATCTCCGAGCCGCCGTCAGACTTGGTTGGCTCCCAGCTGACAGTGGCGCCAAAGCGGTTGACCACGCCCACCGCCACATTCTCTGGCGCGTCGGGCACGTCTGAAAGAGACGAGCAGAAGGCTGTCAATCACAAAGCTCTCCACACGACACAGCCCCACACAGACGTAGTTACCTTTAAGCCTACCGTTCACATCTTATTCTTACATCTAGGGTGTTGCATTAACCTATGTTCATCTGAAATAAATGGCTACTAGCAAAGTGATGGCAAGATGGCGGCTGAATCAAGACAAGGCTGAACAACAGAGTACAACAAACAGAGCTCATTGTTAAGGCACAAGGTACCTCAAGGTGCAACAGACCACAGGGTGACAGCCTTACCAAACTTGTTCTTGGCCTGGACACCGTCTTCAGTGGCGACCATGGGACCGCTGCCCACCCTGTTGCGGGCACACACCCTGAACAGGTAGAAGGCGTCCTTGTGCAGGCCGCTGACGCAGTACTCGGGGATGTCGGCGCGGTCGGTGGCCAGCGTCCAGGTCTTGCGCTTCACGTCGCGCCTCTCCACCACGTACGCCACGATCTTGCTGCCGCCGTCACTCTCCGGCTCCTCCCACGCCAGGCTCACCTCCCCGTCTGCTGTGTCCGTCACCCTCAGGCCCTTCACGGGGCCGGGCACATCTGCCAATCACAACGATGGTGTTGTTAGGTGCTGTAATATACTGTGTTGACTAGAGCTGGGCCAAGGAGAAACACATCCTGCGTGCTGAGGAAGACTTACCGATGACGTCCAGGTTGATGAAGGCCTCACCCTGTCCATGCTTGTTCCGGACCAGCACCTTGTAGCGGCCCTGGTCCTGCTTGGCCGGGCTCTTCATACGGTACTCTGTCTTGTCGGTGGACGTGTCTATGTTCTGGACGGGAAGCCCGGCGCCCTCAAAGAACCACTCGGCGTCAGCGCGCGGGTAGGCGTCGTAGGGCACCGTCATGACGAAGGGCTTGCCAGCGTCCGTCACCAAGTTCTGGTCGGTGGTCTTGATCTTCGGGACAGCTGCAGAGACAAGAGACACAGGGTGCTGGCTCATTTGCTTATGCTGAACATGTAATCTTCATAGCAATCCTGATTGGACTAAAATGGTGCCAAATGAGGAGCACAGCTCCAAACCGCAGTCCATTAGGACTAATAAAGAGAAAATTGTGGTTTAGCTTTTCAGCCTTCTTTTCAATGTCTATTACAGGCTGATCATGTTTTGGCTGTCTTCATTTAGCAGACTATGGAAGTGCTAAAAAGGCATATAATGACCCATAACTCTAAATGTAGTGACTTCAGAAAATGTTCTCCTCAATTCATGCTCAACTCGTCTGAAGATCAGGTGTGTATAAACAGACATGAGTGTGGTGACTTGCCTGCCAGCTCCAGTTTAGCTCGGGCGTCCTTCTCCTTGGCCACGACCCGGTACTCCCCCTGGTCGCGGGGCCGGATCTCGCAGACCTGCAGCCGATGCACCTTGCCCTCGCTGATCATCTGGTACTTGTCTCCCTGGACGATGATCATGCTGTTCCTCAGCCACTTCACCTCCACACGGTCCTTGTTGAGCTCCACCTCGAACACCACGTCTGAGCCGGGGGGCTCGAACACGTCCTGCGGGGGCCGGACGATCTCCACTGGGGTCTCTGAGAGGAGAGACGGGCGCATTAGAAAGCACAGAGGAGCCTGTGTGTGTGTGAAGATACACACGCTGAGCTGAGATACACACCTTCCACAAAGAGACGAGCTCTGGTCCTCCGCTCTTCGATGCCACAGGCATACTCACACTCATCGTCTGGTCTGCACTCCTTGATGACCAGACTGCAGGTCTTTCCGTCCTTCTCCATGTGGTATCTGCACAATAACAAACACAGAGCAATACTTCATCGTTCAACCCCACAGATGGATTGTGTGACTGATGCTAGGGGAAGAGAGGGGGTTTGGTAACATTATCTGCTAAATCATGAAGTTCAGCTTCATCTCCTGGACAACACCCACCTGGGTCCTTCTCTGATCTCACGACCGTTGCGGTACCACTTGACCCCGGCGGTCTTCTCCTTGCTCAGCTTGCAGGTGAACTCTGCATCCTCGAACTCCGTGATGGTCTGGTCCTTGAGCTGCGCCGTGAAGTCGGTGGGCGCCTCACTGATGATCAGCTCGGCCGAGCACTTGTCGTCCCCGGCGATGGCGGTGTACTCGCCCTCGTCCTCCATGATGCAGTCCTTGACGGTCAGCGTGTGCTTCAGCCCGTCCACACGGTACACCAGCCGCTTGCTGAGCACCACCTCCTGGCCGGCCTTCAGCCACTGGACCGTCACCTTGGGCCGGCTGACCTTGCATGTGAAGGCGATAGTCTTCTTCTCCTGGGTCTCCACGTCCTCGATGGGATCCAGGAACTTCAGTTTCTCCTCTGGAGCAGGTCAGAGCAGCCAAACAGTTATTCTGGTTCTACTTAGTTTTAATAATGAAGTGATGATGTGTTGTACAAGGTCTGTCCTAGTATTACATGCCCAGAAGTTAAATAGTGGGGGGGGTTACCTGTCACTTTAGCTTTGGCAGTACATTTGGCCTGCTCTCCTCTCTGATTGGTCAGGCTGATGGTGTAGGTGGCTTCATCTGCCTTTTGGGCATCTTTGATCCTCAGAGAGAAGACGTTGTCCCTCTGGAGCATGATGTACTTTTCGCTCTCAAACATGGTCTCCTCATCCTTCAGCCACTTGGCCTTGGCCCCCTCTGAGTTCACCTCACAGTTGAACATGATCTCACTTCCCTCTTTCACCTCTGCATCTTTAATGGGCGTCACAATCCTCAGTTTCTCTGGAGGAAGCATGATAAAGAGGTTCCGTTAACAACACGCATGTTATTTGTCCCAATGCCGTGTTTGAGCACGTGTCGGAACGCGGATTGTTATTATGTTCGGAAAACTCTGACATTTAAAAATATACAAAAACTTTATTTAATATCAGAATTTTGAACTCTGGGTTTCTGACATGACAGCATATAATGTTTTCTTACTTTCTACCACATCGAAATGCAAGTTTAGCATGACTAGGCTGCAGATAGATTGGCTATGTAGTTATTTTCAGTTTTAACATGGACAGTCTGTACAGAGAAGGTTAGAAACAACACAGGGTTGGTGAAACAACACAGGGTTGGTGATGCACCACGCACATCCACGAGGTGCATGGACGTTCATGTTTTACGGCGTTAAAGTCACAGCATGCTTAAGTGAAGCGTTTCCCACTACGGACGTCACACCTCTGACTAAGCTGGAACAATTGCTGGTGCTCCCCAAACACTCACCAATCACAAGCAGGTCTGCGGAGGCCTTGACGGTGCCAATGTGGGCGACGTAGCCTCCCTCGTCCTTCATCACACAATCTTTCACAATAAGAGCCCTCCTCTTTCCTTCACTGACAATGTCGTACTTGTCTCCAACTTCGACCTCCTTCTCGCCCCTGAACCACCTGACCTCGTAGGTCTCCTTGGAGACGGAGCAGACAAACTCTGCCTTTTCTCCCTCCACCACCTCCTGGCTCTGAGGTCTGGAGATGAACTCCGCTGCCAGCTCTAGCAAAGGGACAAAAAGGTAGTGTAACATTTATATGTGTATATGTGTATGTGGTACAATATACTGAAAAACTGCCATGTTTAGTGATTTTCCTGTAGATGGCGCTAGTCCTACTGATGCTTATGTTAGCTTACGTCAGCCTCATTGAGCCCAAATGTAATGCTTGCTGATACATAGTTTATAAGGCTGTGTTGCAGGTCTCTCACCGTTGAGTTTTAAAGTAGCGGAGGTTTTGACACTGGGACTCAGTCTGCAGTTGTACTCTCCAGCATCGTCCATCTTCAGGTCCTGGATGATCAGGATCCTCTTCTTCCCATCGACCTTCTGCTCGTACCTGCCTCCCTCGGGCAGCTCCTGGTCTCCCTTGTACCAGGTGACCTCTGCGCTGGGCTTGGACACCTCACAGATCAGCTTCACGCTGTCAGTCTCGGTGCCCTCCACGTTGGCCAGGTTCTTGGAGAAGCGTGCCTCCTCCTCTGTAGGGACCAGACACGTGATGAGTTAGTAAACAAAGCTAGGACCTATTACTCAGTTGGGACCACACATGGGAGGAGTTAGTTAATGAAGCTAGGAGCTCTGTATGGCCACTGTCATGGAGAGTGTATTGGCAAAACACTAGTCAAGTCAAGTCATTTTAATTCTAAAGCACATTTATAAGCTGACCAGTGCTGTACACATCAATGCAATACAATTAATACACAAAATAAAACACAATACACAACAAACAAGGCAGTTTAAGCATAGTGTCCCAGAACTTACTCGAATGCCAAAGTACAAATGTGTTTTTAGAAGAGACTTAAATGTATCAACGGTGAAAGACGATCTAATACAGGGGTGCCCAAACTTGTTCCTGGAGGGCCACTATCCTGCACGTTTTAGATGTC
>JAODVN010219403.1:0-11760 GCA_025434125.1 Chologaster cornuta
GAGAGAGAGAGAGAGAGAGAGAGAGAGAGAGAGAGAGAGAGAGAGAGAGACGTCTCCAGGCTAAATATACAAGATAGCCTTAATCAGATCTAGGCAGTCTGGAGGCGAGGAGGAGCTGGGAGGAGAAAGAAAAAGACTAGTCACACAAATCAGTAAGCGGCATCCCTTGAGTCAGCAATTCCGTCTGTCCATGCAGGCAGCTATACTCTGCAGCGCCACACTAGCTGCATACAGTAGCAGCCCAGAGCTCCTGGGCTGAGGACACACAGTCGACAGCTGTCCATCCTGGAAGACGACGCGCTGCGGTTACACCGGCAGGCAGGAACAAGAGAGAGCGCAACCACCAGGCTGTGGGAGCCATATGCAAAGGGACAGGCACGCACAGGTGCTGCGACAGAGAGAGAGACAGTCAGAGTCAGGCTGGGTGGAGGAGGGGAGGAGGAGACTGGATCACAGGGGAATTGCGCCTGCGAGGAATTCCAAAGCAGCTGTACGGCAGACGTCCCGACACACAGAAGGCACGGTAGCAACTCTGTCTAATACTGCAGCACTCAGGAGAACAGCCAGCGCTACTGCTCCCCGGGACCCATACGGTGAGTGAGATCCATAGCTGGCCATCCCCCGTGCTGTCAGCAGCCTCCGTTATATGAGCTCATACATTAACAATGCTGCTACAGCGTAATAGCTGGGGCTAGTGCTCTTTGTTGCGGCGTAACTTAGATGAGTAGCTTGCTGGTCACCAGCCGGCTTGTGCATATGGTTTGTTCAGCAGATATGCGTGCCCATGGGCTGGACTGTTGAGAGCAACATGATACCCTGACTGCTTTCCAAGAGGGACCTTTTTAGTCGGGCTAAGCGCTGAAGACGTCGTGTTCCTCTCAAATGCAGGTTTGGCTTTGCCCTAATCCCATGAGTGGGCAGATTTGGAGGGGTTTTAGGGGTAAATTGTGCAGTTGGACTGCGCTCATCACTTTTGCCTATATGCACTTGTGTGCACTGTGTTGACATTGCCTTCATGTTTCGTAGACTTTGATATGTTTCCTGCCTGGTTCTGCCAAGGATAACTCTGGCAAACAGTGACTGTGCTTGTGGGTGGCACAGGGGAATGAAAAGGAAAGACAGGGCAAATACTCCACCCTGCTATTCCACTATAGACCTGGAACAGCAAGCATGCTCCTGAAGGAAGGCCTTTGCCTATAATTGAGGTTTTTTTAATGTAACAAACAACTTGAGCTACAAGCTAAGGCTACTATTACCCTCTGTGGTATATGCCTATTCTTTTTATAACAGCCCAAAATGAGGGTTGTTATGCTATTCATAGACATGACAGAAGTTAAGGCTAGAGTTATGCGTTATAACTGAATAAGGAATAATTCTTCTGAGTGGCCTTTAGGACCAGCGTAGGAATATCTGGTCTCCACCATGCCTCTGTAATTAAACAAACGTATATACAAAAGCCTCAGTGAGGGACAGCATTCATATACATATACAGTAGGGGTGCGCAATAATTCTACCATGTGATAAATATGTAAGGAATGAAAGTCTGTGAGCAGCTGCTCTATTCACTGGACGTCTGATCTAGCACTGCCACCAGAATGTGAAGCATCGTCGAACATCAGCGTTTGTTATAGGCTCCGAGAAGACATGGCTGCATACGCTCTAAGAATAAGCTGACCTAGAAACGGCAGGCGAGACATGAGCAATACGTTTAATTACCCGCCACGCCCACCCATTACCCCATATCCGCCTAGGTGTGCCTACACTTAAATCCCTGTACATTTCCTAATAAGTACAGTACAGTGCAGCACCGTTGCTGTGAATGAAAGGTAAATAGCTCTGTCACCCATGATGGATACCGAGCCACACAGGCTTCACCATGTAGCTCAGGAAGGTGTCTTTGCATTGCAAAGCTGTGACCACTTTCTACAGTGGCATCTCTGCCAGACCGGTCCAAATGGAGAGTGCAAAGATGACCAAAGGCCCGTGAGCTAGTGTTTATCAGTTGCACCAGCAGAACTACTGGGACATACATTTACTAATTGGATCAGCAGGCCATCCAGGGATATTCTGCATTAGCTCATATATAGGCTAACTGATTTTAATTCATTTTGGCCACTAGGGTATCTTGTTTAGTTTGATATAATACTGACATATAAGACAAGTGATCAGCAGCCATTCCCTTGAAGACTGAGATGACAGGCTTGTATATTGTTTCATCAGCATTCTTGTGGCCCCTGGCATTCCAGTCATGTTTGCAATAAAAGCCCAACAAGCACCAGCAGGAAAGCTGAGGAGGAGGTCAGCCTTTCACCACCCCACTGGCTTTTGGAGAGCCCGACCTTGGCTAGGATGTAATGTAGTCTGGTTATTTCGCTTACAGAGGATTTACTATCTACTATTTACTATTTACACTATATTATCCATCTGTACCATTGACTTTAAATCAGATTATCATCTATAATAATCATATTACATCGTCGGATTGGAAGTGTTTGAGTCAGCAATAAAGCAGTGGCCTTGTTTTCTCAGGATTAAGAATACAGTATAAGGCAGAACACACACGCCATGAACATGACACATGGGAGGAGGCATTTTGACAGTTTGGTGTGGAGCATATGTTTGACTCCCAAGTGGTTACTGCAGTGGGCATCAAGGTGTTAGGGGAGGTTTGATGGACTGTTTGGTAAAGAGACCGAAAATATACACACATACACACACACAATAGAGCGCATCAATCCTCCAGTTACCGGTCTCTCTCTCTCTCTCTCTCTCTCTCTCTCTCTCTCTCTCTCTCTCTCTCTCTGCAAACAAACCGGTTGTTATTTTTCACACACACGCCATTGAATGCTGCTATCAGCCAAAGAGCCTCATGCAAACACTGACACTCAAGAGCAACACTCCAATTCACAAGGAGCCTTGAAGAGCAGTGTTGCCGGCCAATACACTTGCACATGTTCTGCATCCTTCTGTGGTGTTTGTCATGTCTTTAAATAGCGCTAGAGCACTTGTTGACTGACTGGTTTATTTGTGTAGTAACAGCATCCTTTTTAGTGAGAATGATTTTGCTAATATTTTCTTTCATGCATCTGACTATTAAGGGACAGTCCAATAACAGTAATAAAAGTATATATTCGTACCAAAAAAAGACCCAAGAGCCAAAATATCAAAAATCAAAATATCTTATTGGATAGCAGACTTAAAGACTGGTCAGTTAATTCAAAAATATAGTACCTCAGAATAAAGTGTGTTTCTGTTGTGCTTTCTGGAGCCATGCAGACAGAATCGGTTGATAAGGCGTGGGGAACCAGCTGCAGCAAGAATGTCGATGTTTTCTCAGTCAGGTTTTTCTTTTCTTTTTTCGCTGGACTTGACCGCCCAGGCACTGTTGTGCTGCAGTGCACTGTGTGAGACGGTCACTGCTAACATACCGCTCACAAGTAAATATGTCTATAAATGGACAGGCTCTCTCTTCTCCTGCTTGCCCCCCTCCACCCCGCCTCCCCCGCTCCCCCTCCCCACACCGTGGACTACCTTCCATGTGGTGTGTTATTGCGTTTATACATGGTTGCCATGCTGATTTCAAGCGGTCAAACTGATTTTCTCCTAATATGACTTGGGCTCGTCTTACACTGACCTTGAGGCCAACGCGATAACATTTTATACGGAATGTGGAAAAGAATATGTCCTCCTCCAGTTGTAGGTACATTTCAGCTCATTACCATAAATGATCATAAGCGTATTAGTATTCTGGGCCATTCTATTATATATCAAAGCCTAATAAACTTGCCATTCCCATCACCTCTTCATATCTCTTACTTTATCCTCTCCCTAAACCCTTCGTTTTCTCTCCTCTTCTTCATAAGCTCTTCATCTCCCTCTAGCTGCACTTGTGTGTGAGTAGCATAGCCACCTCCTAAACTGGCTGCCCTGCTGCTGATCCTGGTAAAGTCTCCTTTTCTTCTCGTCTCCCAAACTGAGGTCCAGCTGTTCCACATTAGCGCACCAGAGTAGGGAGGCCAAAGGGGGCTTGTCTGGAAAAGTGAATGGAAGCAGAACAGCGTCAATGTCAGTCCTGGCCACATCTTCTCCTCTTGGTCCCCCGACTCCCTCCAGATACGAAGAGATTTATGAGAATGTTTACTTCTTAACTTTCAAGAGGTTTCTATTGTTTTTTGTAGGTCAGGAATGTGATTTATACATTTATAAGGGGTAACAGGAGTTTTATAGCATCAGTAGCAGTCTGTCAAGACTGCTATTGATCAAAACAAGTATCATAATATGCTTTGCACATGGTTTCAAATCAGGGTTGACAGTACGATTGAGAAATCTATATATTTTTTCTTTTCTTTCAGGAAAACAGACTGATCTGATCTTTCCACAACCACACACATTACCAGAAGAACTTGGACTCCCATTTCCTGATCAATGAGACATGCGCTTAAGTTATTTCTGGAATTGTACATGACATTCTTACTGAGAATGTAAATTGAGTGTCTTGTCAATGACACCCTGTGTGATCGGTGGCATTCAAAAGTAGAAAACATTATTTACAATCTGTCTTGCATACTTGAGAATCGTTTCACAGTTACAGCCATGCCGGCTAAAGCGCCCATCTATCTGAAGCCCACCAACAGCAAGAAGGGAAAGAAATGTCGCCTGAGAGATATATTGTCCCCAGACATGATCAGTCCACCGCTGGGGGACTTTCGCCACACCATCCACATCGGACCAGGTGGCGAGAGGGATGCCTTTGGAGACATGTCCTTCCTCCAGGGCAAATATGAGCTCCTGCCAGGGAAGGGAGATGTGGTTCATCCTCAATTTGACCTTCAGAGTGAGTTCCTGAGGGCCAACAGCACGTCCAATGCCTCCTTTGCAGAAACCCCATCTCCAGTTCTCAAGAATGCCATCTCCCTCCCAACCATTGGTGGTTGTCAGGCCCTCACTCTGCCCCTGATATCCTCCACTGTGTTTCCTCTGCCACCCGAGCCCTTGAGTGACATAGTGGGGCCTACATCTCCCATGAAAGCCAACAGAGCAGAAGAGTTAGAGATGATGCAGGTGGATGCTTTGTTGCGCTCCATGGATCTCCTAGGAAGCGAGATGCCTCCTTCCAAAGAGATCCGATCAAAACCTGATGTACTTCTCGACCTTCTGGAGAAACCAGAGAAGCCACCCTCAAATCTAGTCTCCAAAACTGACAAATTAAACAAAGGTGAGCCATTGTCCTGTTACATTAATGGCCATGGAAACAGCATCTACAAAGCTAACGGAAGTCTAAACAGCGACACGAGTAGCGACAGTTACGACAGCTTCACCGGTAAAATGAGCTTCAGAAGTAGCTGCCATGGAATCTACAGTGGAAATGGCAACTGCAATGGTTTTGGACGAGAAATGACCCTTTCATTTGAGAAGGAGCATTCTGATTACAATGGAGATTGGGTGGACAGAGACAGTGGGGTTGAAGATGGGCGTATCTGTGATTTTGAGTTTGAGTTTTCCAAAGAGAAAAGCACGTCACGAGATTCTCTCGCCCAGATCACTGGATCGCTCCTCTCTCTTGAACTGGATCTTGGCCCATCCATCATGGATGATGTGCTCAATATTATGGACAAACCCACAGTCAACATTAGGCCTTGAGCAGTGCTAAGGCCCCATAGTAGAAAGGGCACTAATGAACAATTGTCCAAGATAATTACAAAGCAATCAAAATGGTGTCTGGATATATCATTATGATGGAAATGAGCTTACGTAGACAAGCTGCATATGTTTTTATTGTCAAAACAAATAACTATTCTAGCTTCTATGGAGTGTCAGTTTTGTCATTTTCTTGTCATGCTACCCGCATGTTGCATGCATGAGCTATTAAATTACAACTTCAATACAGCCAGTGTGCCTTTAATTTAGTACTGAGAAAATGGAAAAATAAAAGAAATAATAATCTTTCTGACTGAAGCATATCCTAAATGAATTTATTTAGCTTTTTTGAAGATGATGCAATTTGTGACTTTTTGTTTTTGTTTTGCAACGTCACGGAACTATTTTGAAGAACACAATACAATGCATATTTGTGTTTTATTATTGTAACACAAATAAATAAGTTTGTTACATTTTGCCTAATTTCTTGCAAGGCTAGCTAATGTTTATCCAGTGTTAATTTTACACAATGAAGACACAAACAATCAAGGGTGAAAGACAGAAAAGTAGAGTTGGTGTGAAAAAAAACAGACTGCTAGAGAGAAAGAAAGGAAGAAGGGAATAATGGCCTTATATTCTTTCCTCTGGGATTCCTTACATTCTGATGGCTGCCCTGCAGCGCTGCTTTGTGAGCAGGCCTTCATCTGCACGTGTGCACGGGACAAGCAGAGGAGGGCTCTGGAAAATTCCATGCATTCCGGCCACAGAGCACAAGTGTCTAGGGCCAGACACAAATCAGCTGTTTAGGGCAAAGTAGCAGGAGACCTATTAGAACCCGACAATCTATCACCTGATGTGTTCAAACACTACATTAGCTGTTTGTCCACTGCCTGACTGTGAAGATGACGGGGCTGTTTTGAATGTAAAACACATATGTTGACCCAGCAGTGTTGAAACCACAAGCTGAGATGTAGAGACAATGATTGCTTGCAGCCTCTACCACCCCTTCGTGGCAGTGTCCTCCCCAACCCTATCTTCCATCTTGAATACCATACGCAGGAAATGCTTCCTAACCAAAGATCTCTCCCACCTACTTCTGAGAGATGAGCTCTCTTGGCTCCTATGACATAAAACCTCCAAAGCACATTTTGTTTTAGCTGATTTAACATGTTAACTGTAATTATTTGTCAGGCTTGATCCCACATCTGTCGTGGAGCAGGCAAATGTGCCTGTAATTTGAGGCTTCAGAATGTTCGTAAACAACCACATCCAACCCGGTTAAGGACTTAAGTGCCACATACCCAGATGTTAAAGGAGATACAAACATTTCCCAACAATAGGTTAGAACTGTCAAGGCAGATGCCCTACTGTACGTGTTAGAAAATCCCAGGATTGGTGCACAATATTCATATTGAAAGAAAGCATATGGAAGTCTATATTGTCAAGGTAATTACTATGGCTTTACCTGCAATGACACATTATTTACTTTACAGTTGTTTGACAGGCAAGCTCCCTCCTCTTTACAGAAAATGCTGTGACCACAGCGCTGTTTGAAGTGTTTTTAAAGTGTGGAGAAGCCACGTTTTCTAGCTCAAAATGCCATATTGTTTCACGTTGTTTTCAATACTCTACATGTGTTCACACACAGACTACTACTTTGCATTTGTTTGTTTGTTTGAGAAGAAGGGTTGACTTGTGTGTCAAACAGTTGTGGAGGTGTGTGGTAGTAGTGTGGTGTTATATGGTTACCAGATTATACCTTTAATTCAATAAATGAAAATAAAAACCTGTGCATTTCCATTTGAATGACATTACATACCAACAGTGAGTTGGTAAACTGGCAGACATCTTTCCTCACCTCAGGACAGAACAAAACAACATCATTGGAAGGAAAAACGTTCCACCCCCCATCCTTTGTATTACGTAAGTGTGAAAACCATATATGATAGTGCTGTTTTTATTGTGCATCAATGTGTGTTATTTCCTTACAGAAAAGTTTCTAAATCTGGTTGAACTAAAAAAAAAAACTCAAATAAATTGTCCTCACTTTTGTCTCACACTCACAGGGACAACCTTGGTGAAAAAATGGGAGTAGTGTCACCCCACAGACCAATGTCTCTTGGAAAGGGTGGTGGCATGGGTGTTGCCTGCTTATGGAGCCTTGTCATTTCCCAGCTAGTTGCTTGCTTGGTAAAAACAAGCATTTCATTACCATGTATTTGACTTGATGTCTTGGTGAAAGGGTGACAAATATACATGGGAAAACTGACATTAGCTGTTTTTCATGTTCTGGATTCTACCATATACTGCATTGTAAAATGTTATTCTTGGCATTACCTTGCCTGATTATATTTTATATAATATAGGACAGGAATCAGTTATCACAAGCTTGCTCAATGTTGACTTGTACTTAAACATTTAACATTAATTACACTACAGAAAAATAATTAAGGACCATGTTGTAAAAAGTTCCTCCATTAGGTAAACATTGCTGAGGGGAGCCAGCTACATTTTCCTAAGCTAAGGTGAAGCTGTCACTTTACAGATAAATGAGCTTCGGCCCATAGGACACTTATGCCAAAGAAAGCACAAACCAGATCCAGAAAAGCTTTCCAGTCGTGCTCCACAAGAGAGGCCGAATAATGCACACACTGTTTCATACAGAGGTGTTAGTGAGGGAGGCCCTCGAGAGCTATGTCAGGCGGATGACATTTAAGGGCCTGAGAAGGTTTGGTTATTTTAGTTTAATATAATTGAATTCATGTTTTGATTTGGTGTGTATAGTGAGTTTGCGTTATTTATTTAGATGTTTCTTCTTTCTTAGATATCTTGTGTTTTCGTTAACAAAGGCTGCTTTCTCTACCTATGGCGAGGTTTTTTTTTGACTTGGCACTGTGTGGTGAACACTGGAGGACTAGCGGATCCTTCTAAATAGTTTTTATATATAGATGCTTATCGAATAATATTTTAACCTTGGGTCACTAACTATGCCGAACCAGTTTTATTGTTTTCTAGCCCTCTGTTTGAGAGATCTCTCTTGGTTGTCAAGCTTTGCAGTGAGTCTAAAGGACAGTAATTGTGGACGTGCTTCATGATGGGTTTGATGTAATTGTTTTCGAGTCCATATATTTTCTTACTTTGGTTGTATTTACCCATCTGACTGCATTTATGCCCATCTATGGTGAATAAACCGCTTGTTATTTGCAAATCTTGGTTTTCGTGGTCATTTGGTTTTCCTCCACCCAAGCCTGGTTTAAAGTACCTGTGTGATTAATTGATAAAAGGGGCTCCCGCCTCTAATTGGGAGTGAGGTAGTCGATCTCTACAATCTTTCTTAACAAAGCAACCAGGTTACCACTACAGACAGGCAGAGTTTAATAAGATGTTTCCCTGCACCCTGGACCTAGATGGCAGGATAAAGCTCCTCTTGTCTTCCACACACTCTCCCACTCTGTAACATACAGCCCAAACACTGTTAGTAGCCTATCCATTCCCCCGCCCCACTCCCAAGAAATGATTGAGACGCAAGTGGGAATTGTCTCAGAAATAACATTATTTGCATTTATAAACTTGCAGTATATACAAAAATATATAATTCATCATTTAAATGCGTAACTCTATGTGCACCAAAACGTAACAGCATAATAAAGCCATGGAGTAATATTTTGGAATTCTTAGTATGATGCCTTGGAGTTACAGAACTGTTGAATGTCTACTGGCCAGTAGTAACCATAGTGAGTTTAACTTTGTATCCTCTGCACATGAGAGCTGGCAGAGGGAGGGGGGTTAAACAGGAATAATGTAATGGGAAAAAGCTGAATAAAAGCCACACACATATTATTTGCAGCACAACATACTGTGGAGCGAGAAAGCTTTGCTAACGTGTGTATTTGGGTGATATGATGCAGCGTTTCATTAGCGCTATAGTTATTTTTAGATATTCAGTTTGAAGATTTTTCCCTAGTTATGCAGATGTAAGTATTATTCTATTAAGTGAAAGTAATGCTAAAAAAGTGTTTTGTCCCAGTCCTGCACCCAACAGTTGGTAACCACAGCCTACAGTAGCAACACTGTTGACAGTAACCATAACTGACACGCAGAATTACCTTTGCTTCACACTGTCACTTAGTAAATAGGATCAGTGGGCATGTTGTCTACTCAGCACAACATAAAGGACTATATTTTGAGCCACAGAGCCACAACGTCTGCATTTGGCATTGCACATCTTGACATATCTTAACCATCCTTCTAAGGCTGACCGAGGGAAGGAAACCAAAGTGTTTGATCACATGAGCCTTGTCTATATTTTCTCATTTCAACAGGCATTCCCTATGTAGGGCAGCAACGACCATTAGTTAACAGGCTAATATGTGGAGGTATTTATATACATGCTCTCTTACATATTTCCTCCAAATGAACCGCAGGGAATTCCTATTATGCTATGCAGAGGAAGGGTAAAAGTGCTCTGGAGCTTCTCCCCTTGTACCTCTTTAGATGTGGGCAACATCGCATACCCTGTTTTAGTATTGCAGCTCAGCAACATTTCCTGATACCTGTCACCCTGATAACAGGACTGTACCCAGTAACCTCTCCGTAGCAACAGCTAGCAAATAATCTGGTATTGTTGGTGTTGGAGCCCATAATGTTACTGTAGACTAAGTGAAAGAAAGAAATGTCTTTGAAGTTTGTGTTGAACTGTGCTGCAAAAATCATGACAGAATGGTTTGTTGAGCAAATAGTTCTAAAATAGTCTTAGAATATTACACTGTAACGCTGAAATCAGGGGACTATTTTTACGGCAATCTCTACCGTCTTGATTATGCCTTTTAAGGTAAGTGTCTCCAGAGGCCTCAATGGGTGCCCCAGACTTTGGTAGTTCTCACTGGTTGATCACATCTGCACGACATTTTCAGCAGGTTGGTTTCCAGTGACCCCATTAAGAGCACACAGCTGGTGGTCGTTCATTTTATGCTTTGTTTGGGGGAGCTTTTACCCGTCACGTTTGCACAGTTGATTTATGGCTGGACGATAAAGGAAATCAACAGTATCGTAAAACAAAAGCATGCTACTGCAAAACGTCCATTTCATTTCAAACAAATACATGCACAAATAATCAAATCAGTGTTGATGACATTCTCACCGTGATGTGACCTCTGACCTACCCACAAGAGTCACATTCTGCTCCTACCTGAAACACCAAGGCATGTCTGTGAAAAGCATCTAATTTCCATTGAAAGCCATAGGGAGCAGAGCAATATAGCAGTTTTATACTTGAGCTTCAGTGGATTGTGAATCACAGTGAAATCCAAGGGGGGCTGCTACCTTCATACTGTAAACTAACAATATATAAATAAATATCTTGGATATAATGTCGACACATCATCTCTTATCAAGTGTGTTGTGTTTTCCATCATACTGGTTGACAATGTATTTTCTGTATTCATCAACTGTGCAGTGAAACTGACTTTAGCTCAAATAAAATATTTAATATAGTTAATCATTTATGACAGTTACAACTTTTGGTCTCATACAAGTAACAACAATATTAACTTGAACACAAGTTACCCAAAGTCCTTATAAGCAAGTCTTACCAATCAGCAGCCATTTTGTAATTTTTTTTGTTCATTTTTTTATTTCAGGCTTACAAGATCAGACCCCTGTATAAATGAATGGGGAGAGAGCCATAACTGCACTTTAAATGTTCATCGGGACATATAAACAAATCAAATGTGACAAAAACTGCATAAAAAGCTTTGTGACAAAATAAAAAAAAATGTCACCCCATGGTATACTTCTACATGCATGCACAACTGTGCGCTTGTGTCAGTGCACCACACGATTGGCTTAAGGAGGTGATTGGCTTTTTGGGTAGAGGGGGAGGGGCATAAAATTATAATTCATTTCAGAATTCTTTAAGTGATTTGATGTGGTCTCATAGCAAACGTTTCAATAGGTCAGAGGTCACGGCTGTCATGAGGGAAGATGCCAGCAGCAAAGTTTCCCAGATGCACACGTATGTCTGTTAGTAATTTCAGGAACATGGCTAGACTAATGATAGATCACTAAAGTCAAGTGAAAAATCTCATGAAAATGCTCATGGTCTTCAATATTTCAAGGCATTCA
>JAODVN010219511.1:0-11758 GCA_025434125.1 Chologaster cornuta
TATTGATTTGATTTGACAAGCCCGCTCCTCTACTGTATCTACTATTTCAACCCCCTCCTTTCTCCACACAACCAGGAAATCGTCGAGGTGTGCTTCTTTATTCTGCTTGTGGCTACCCCTTTACGGGCGTAGATGTAGACTACGTGGGAGTTTTGGCATTTATTGTACATGACCAGGTTGCGTTTTATCAACAAGCATACGATTTGAAGTTCTCCAATTGAAACTGCATAGGAGGAGAGGATTTCCACTCTGGCTGAACAATGAGGTGGGTAAAAGAGCCTCAAAACGGGTTCTCATTGTTTGTCGGCTACACTTGTTCAGGCAGTTATACAATAGTTTACTGTTCACTTAAGTAGACTACCCTACTATATGCAACGGCTTCTTATTAGTATAGCATAGCCAATCAATTAGGCTTGATATCGTTTTGTAGATGGTGTAGATAGTCAAATATGATTTAAGTTGACGCCCCCCCCCCTCGAAAAAAGCCTATTTTATGACACAATGTAAGCATACAATACAAGGTGCGATCATATTTTGTTTGTAACACTTTTAAAGTTTGGGATTTGTGTCAGTGCTAGACAAAACCGTGCATGTTTACCTGGTATCGTTCACGATAGACCATAGTTAAATTATTCAGACAATACCAAATAATCAAAAGCCTGTAGTTGAACAGAAGACAGCTCACAACACTGGTTTGTATAAGTCGATTATATATATAGCCCATCTACAACTTTCTGGTGCATTTTCCACACCAACATTTTCTAAAAGGTGTAGTCTACGACTCAATGCGTAGAAATACCGTGTCATTAGGATATGTGCTGTTTTTAATTTGATTTTCAGAGTGTTCTAAGACAACCATGTCTTAGCCTTCTATTTGACTCCCCATGGAAAAACGCTTGTACCCGGAACAAGACTGCTGCCTGTGTACAGAGCTCTCAAGTCCATGAATTCCACATCCTGTCACAGCCTGTGCAGCTGGCAATTATGTTTTTGAAGTCGCAAATTGTACTTTGTGCTGTTGTCTTTCACCTAAGACCTGGACACAACTCTCAAACATGATATACACAGAGTATGAATGGTGCTAGAAATACAAAGATTCAGTGGTAGACCTAATGATAAACCTGCCAAACTAGTTCTTTATCTCAAGCCATATCTTGATACTTTTCCATAACTGTTTCTCCTAGTGGATTGGTCTAGGAGGGGTAGTATTTGCTTTACATGTTCAATGATAGTCTTGACTGCAAAGTAGCTTTTTTTTATTTTTTATTGTCACGTTTCTTCAAATGGATACTCCTGAGATTTGAACATGAAGAACTACCTATATATCGTATCAATGCCTTATCTTGCATTATCTAATATATGTGTACATTTATTTATTTTATACTTTTCTTCAGTCTTGCCATTGTGGCAATGATAAATGTTGCGTACATTACTAACTTTGCATGCATGCCTTTGTAACACAATGAAGATGGCCTACTCAATAACAACCCTTACTACTAAAATATGCCACCTTGTATAATAGATGAGTAATTGGTGCCTTCATACATTCTACTTTATCCCATGAAGAATCATGGCTAAAGAGTTCAGTTAAGTGGTCTTTGATGCTTTAGAAGCTGCCCAGTAATGCAATTGGCTTAGCGTGGCATCTCATATTACATTTAGGTCTTCGCCTTGGTTGATCAAAACCTCCCTGCTTCTATGCATAAAAACCTTCAAGTAGACAAACTAAAACACTGTTTAATTTTGTAACATTTTCAACACTTTTGCCAATAATAATGAATTTAAACTCTTCTCATTGTAAATTATTTTAAAAGGTGATTATTTTTTAATTTTTTTACCAGTGTGATTTTAAAACTCTTTATAGGGAATTCATTGAAATACTTAGAAATGATGCTTATTATTTAAGAACAGTTTAAACTTTTGTCCACCTAGTCTCCTTGCCAAACCTAGTATTTTGTATTTGTTTATTTAATGTTTTCTTTCTTTCACGTGTGTCAAACTCCAGTCCAGTCCCTTTAGGTATTTGCTTCATTTTACTTTATGAAGCAGCTGCAATATTAAAATAGTGTTGTTTAAATAGTTCTAATGCATGTTTGTTTGTAAAAACTTTACATGTCTTACTAAGTACAATGAGCTTTTTCTAAATAAATACACCCCTTATGGGTCCTTCATTTTTCAATTAATTTAATTAACATATTGAAATCCTATTCAAATGGTGAGTTTCATTGACTTTCCATAATTTGTTTCAATGTTCTAACAGTAGATGCGTCAAACAACCCTGTTAGTCGGAGTAGGTAGGAGCGCAAAGGCGTATTTTCGGAATTCCGAAAATATGCTTTGCACTTCCTTGAACAATTTTTAATGTTCATGGATGTGACCAAATATGGTCCCTTGTTCTATAAAGAGTTACAACTGTATATAGAATATTATTAAGGAGTCAATAGGTCAGGGGAGGGCAGTCTTTTTAACTGGTTGGGCACATTGAATATGTCATGGACAAAAAAATATCTTAACTGTTAAACTTGCATATTAAATTATACATTTGCAAGAAAACGTGTGTGAATGTTGGGATTTCAGCACAAATAGATAATTTCAACATGTAATATTATCTGAATTTAAGTCATAACAATAGACAAATTAATAATACACAATTTTTTTATTTTATTTAGTTATTTAGTTTATTTAGTTTTTATTGAACACAGTGGACATTTTCACAATGCAAGGTGGACCAAGTATGTGTACCCTTGTGTTTAATGGTTGACCCTCCTTTCGCAGCAATAACCTCAACCAAATGTTTCCTGTAACTGCAGATCTGCACAACGGTCAAGATCTGACCGTTGAGAAAGCATTTAGTTCGTGTTGAGGTCAGGACTCTGACTGGGCCACTTCAGAAGGTGTTCTTCTTCTGTTGAAGCCATTTGGTTGATGATTTACTTTTGTGCTTTGGATCATTGTCCTGTTGCATCACCCATCTTCTGTTGAGCTTCAGTTGGCGGACAGATGGATACACATTCTCCTGCAAAATGTCTTGATAAACTTGGGAGTAACTTTTTCCGTTCATTGGCTCAGGCCCCGAGGCAGCAAAGCAGCTGATCCACCATACTTACAGCTGTTTTACGTTTTAATGTGTGTGATATTCATTATTTTCTCAGCACTCTTTCCAAACGACTTGCATACCTGTCCACAGAATATTTTGCCAGTAGTGCAGTAGAACTTCTGTGCTACTTTGCAAACTTCAGAAGTGTTGTCAATTGCGTGCCAGATAGACTTGGCCAATCATGCAACAGGCCTTATTTTGCCCAGGTCTGCATTAGGTGCTTTTGGGAGTACA
Organism: Chologaster cornuta; assembly: GCA_025434125.1. Classification (NCBI taxonomy): domain Eukaryota; kingdom Metazoa; phylum Chordata; class Actinopteri; order Percopsiformes; family Amblyopsidae; genus Chologaster; species Chologaster cornuta. Next base: position 3,332 of record JAODVN010219511.1, read on the forward strand.
GGTCAGGTCCATCCAAGCCATAGATTGAACCAAGGGCTATTGACTAGAAGATGAAAACCCAGGATTTGTGTAGCATCTTGAGAAAAGGAATCATTAGACTGTTATGCTTATTTATGACTTAAGTACATTTTCCATGCAGAATTTCTACCAGTCAGTTTGGTGACACAGGAATTGCATTCATCTGCACTATGATTCATTGGTATTACAAGGGATGTGTCTGGTTCTGTATATAGTCTGTGACTCAGAATCCCATTGACACAAGCAGTAGGATTTCTTAACCTCTGGACAACTTGTGCGCACACACACAGAAGTGTAATGGGGCCTGGTTGAAACATTGCTTTGACTTTACAATTTATTTTTGGCTCTTGGTTTAGTATCTTTTAATGCCTGGAAGGAACGCTAACACTGTTCTATGAGAAATGCTTCAAGGCTTACTTTGCAGTCTTCTCTGAGAGTCTCATTGATTAACCTTAAAAGCAGCAACACATTGTCCTCCTTTGGGCTTGATTCCTACTTTGTCTACATTATAGGCTTGCCTTGGCTTAATAAGAGCAAGCTGCAGTAAATGGAATGTTACCTTTATAGTAGCTCTAACATCTAAGACCATTGCTGCTCCTGAGTTATTCTTGAGTTCTTCTTTGACCTTATGACTCCACAGAAATATTTAATACAAGAAATATCTTGATGGGATGGCAGTTGAACATGTTGATAGACAGTTGTGAAACGTTTGTCTTTGACGATGTTTCTTATATTCCCACTTAATTTTATTCTTTAATTTGACTTCAAAGGCATTTTAAAATAGTATGAACACTTAACTGTAAATTTACTTTACGTTATTCCATGTTATTTACTTCCAACATTTGTCATAACCTGCCAAAACCAATTTAGTTAGAAACTGATTTTGACAATGCTATTTTGATTGTTATCGATCGCTTTTAAAGTACACAACATTTAGGGTATCTCCTCCCAAACAAATAGTTTAATTGCAATCACAAACTAATGAATGTAGCTAAGGGTCTGGTATACATGGTGGGGGGAATATTGTACCTGCAACAGAGACAACTGACAAAATGAGGCTAGATTGAGCTTCATATACAAACTTTGTTTTAACTGCATGTACACGCAGAATATGACTTTCAGAGATGTGGAGGAATTAAGTAATCCATATTTAAATATAAAATCTTTAACATTTATTTTATTAACATAAAAATATGAATTCCACAGTGCCATTCAATATTTCTACAATGCCTGCCTGTTCAATCAAGAAATGTCCTCCAATATACCTAATCATTACCCAACCCCATTGGTTCGCCCACCTCTTCGTATCTGTCAATAGGCCTATAATAGCCTGACACTTGAGTTAAACGCATTGCTGTAGCTGCACAATGTACAAACCCGTCTTTTGTCTTGGTGACAAATACTATTTCTCTCTAATCTAGTCAATTAAAAATGTTTTATCATGTCAAATCATTATTTTATTTTGTGCATTTTGCACCAAAAAAATCTGAGCTTTTTGGTATGTTTACATCTTATGTTTCATAACAAGATCATTAAATTATTCATTAGCTTTATTGCTGTACATTAAATTTCTTCTGAGCATTGTTTCAAAGCATCACTTTAGTGACCTCAGCGCCTCTTAGCTGTTAATTGAATAACCACGTGTGAACCCTAACACACACAAATATATCAATTAGTCAGAATGCACACCCTATCCTCATTCCTCACTCTAGATATTGCATTGTTTTTCAAAATTATAGACAGAAAAGATATTGAACTGTGTTTTGTGTTCATGGCGTTTGTTATGCCGGTTAGTAACTAGTGATGGCTGTAATTGTATTTACAGTACCATTTGTTTTTTCTGGCATGGATGTAGTTTGAACTCCTCTACATGTTTCTGTGTGACAATGCTCTGGCTTTATACACCCTAGTCAGGCCGGTTTTCAACTCATTTTAGGCTTATTCTTCTATCGTTAATTAGATATTGTTTCACTGTTTGGTTTTTTGTTTAGGCTATATATGAATAACTGACATTAGTCTGACTGTTACTTTTAATTAAGATTATCTAGCACATTATTTACTATGAAGTAAGCCTTTTTTATCAATTATTGCTTAAAGCCAAATCTAAACGTATAGCATTTAAATTGCATTCTGATTTGGCACATTTCTCGTGTTATCAATCCGATCCTTCTAATGAAATGCATACTTGGTGCTGAAGAAACATAGGGGTTTACTCCTCCCCCTATCAAGGATTATTGTTATCCTCCACTCACCATAGACCAAGTGCTTCTTGGAGTCCTATTCATTTTACTGGATGTGCTCCAACCTGTAAAAGGAATAAAACCCCTTGAGGAGGTGGAGAGAGATGATACGGTTGTTCCAAATAAGGGCATTAAGAATGCCAGACTGCCTCTGAAGGAGAGAGCAGTTCACTGCACCTCCTTCAAACAGTTGCCACGTAAAGTAGCGTTCACTCTCGGTCAAATGGTCTGTTCAACATTTCCTCAGCAGTGGAAATGATGCTGGCTAAATAATGCTGTGTATCCAAGTAGGTATTTGATGAGTCAACACTCAAGGAATGCGGATGTCTTCATCTCTTTGAAGTAGAAAAAGCAGTCGAGAAGCTGCCGTATGCCACATAGAGATTTTGACTGGGCTGAGTCAGTTAAGACCAAATATATTGTGAAATAGTCAAACAAGATACCCTGCATGCCTGCTTCTGTCTGTCTATAGGTTACTGTGAAGGCATAAAGCTGTAGCCTGCTTCTGTCTGGTTATAGGTTACTGTGAAGGCATAAAGCTGTAGCCTGCTTCTGTCTGTCTATAGGTTACTGTGGAGGCAGAAATCTGTAGCCTGCTTCTGTCTGGCTATAGGTTACTGTGGAGGCAGAAAGCTGTAGCCTGCTTCTCTCTGGCTCTAGGTTACTGTGGAGGCAGAAATCTGTAGCCTGCCTCTCTCGGGCTATAGGTAACTGTGGAGGCAGAACACTTTAGCCTGCTTCTCTCTGGCTATAGGTTACTGTGGAGGCAGAAATCTGTAGCCTGCCTCTCTCGGGCTATAGGTTACTGTGGAGGCATAAAGCATTACATTGCATCTGAGCTAAAACAGGCTATTAGCAGCGTGCTAGAGCCTGTGTGGATGAAGATGGAGGAAATTAAATTGAAGGGTTCACAGCAGAGGATTATTTAAGCATGCACAATGCTTGAAAGAGAAGGGTGCTGTGTTTCTATTTAATTTAAGTTTGCCTTTAGTTTGTAACTGGAGCTGTCAATAATGGTTTTGATATTTTATTTTCAAACAAAGCCGTTCTGCCATCTCAATTTACCCATACTGTATAATGGACAAACCCTCCATGACGTCACCCATAGGTCTTCTCAAGAAAGGGTTTGTAGCTTGAGCTGAGCTGAGCTGGCTTCAGCTGGTACTGGCCGCCACCATCTTTGCAATACTCTACTCTGCCTGTAACTCCCCTTATACATCATAATAGGTGAAATACAGTATATGGCTTAATAGATGAACTGATGAGTTAATCTTATTGGTGTAGTGTTCAAACACATCACTTTCAGGGCGCCCACTTTGTGTTCCGCACTCATTTCAGAGGTTTATTGGTTTTATATTGACTATTGTAGTTTCATATTAACTGGTGTGTTTTACAAAGAGATGCTGTCCTCCCTGCTCAAAATGTCACAAACTGTAACTTATACACTATTCCTGGTCTCACTCCTCTTCTCATGCATGTATAGTATTTGTGTGTGTGTGTGTGTGTCACACAACAATCTTAAGTGTCACTGTTTCACTTGCCTCATGTGCCAAGGTGAAGAGGGAAGCTTACTGAAGCCTATTTAGCCTACTTTCACTTGTCTCTATGGAATGTTGTACTTTCAAAACATACTCTCCTTATCCAATTACTGTACAGTGTCATGAAGCCTTGCTAACCTTAAAATGACAAATGGAAAATGTCTGCTGATCTTTTTGGGAAAGCCTTGCTTTTCTTACAAATTTCCTAAACAAATACCTATAACATCAATCAAGGGAGATCAGATTACTTCCTTGGTTACATGTTTGTGGACAGCAGGGGTTGATCTAAAAGGTAGTAGTTTATTGCTTGTGTGACTTCTGTTTGAACAAAACAAACCTACAATTTGAGAACCTGGTGTAATGAATAATGCCTTGCTTCATGCTCTTTGTTTTCTAAAATTATCACTTTCCTTGTATGAAAGTGAACAAAGTCTACAACTTCATTATAGCTTTTTAATAACTTCTAAAATGCATAAGGTTTACTATGGATTGGATACTTATTCTGACTTCTCAGCATTTTGTAAATAGGTATTCTATTTTTACCATTCTTTTTACACTTGAGAGTACGAGTGCTGACCACACACAGAGATGCACGCCAACTATGAGATCATTTTCCCCTCGTCTGGTGTTAGTGTGACATTAGCTGTGGGCAATGAGTCATGTTATGTGTATTCAGTGTGAGGCCACCTGAGCCAAACTAAGACCTTTGTTCTGTCTGTTTTATCAGACCCCTTTAACTGTGAATCATTTCTAGCTCTGCCCATTATCTTTGATGTCAATTTAGAATAAATACAATTTTAAATAGTTGTAGTTTTTCCATAATCCCAAATGTCCTCCCAGTTTACAAATTGATGTATAAAACAATTCTGTTTATAGTGTAGTCTCTGAGATCCAGCTGCTGGCGTTATGTCTGAGGCTTTGGCTAACTTTATCAAGACCAGCCTACATGACAGGGGAGGTATTTTGATTGAAGATCAACTAGATTACTCATTTACCCAAGTAGACTACACACTAATGCTGGAGGAATTTGTCAACAACAACCCAAATCTATTTGCATGTCTAAATACTGTAGGTATGGTTATTGCAAAAAAAACTTGAAGGTGTCTGTGATTGTAAGATAATACACTTTTTGACTGTCCGTTATGGGTGTTCCAATAGAGCGTAACAGTGACCTTCCACTTTTTGGGGAGCTCTGGTGCCAAAATAATAATTCCCATTACTTTTCTCTATATACTTTTTTATAAAATCCTTATTTAAATCGTTTTAAGCCTGGATCCAAGCCATCCAGCTATGAAAGTGATCATGACCATAAACAATTTGATTTGGAGCAGAAAACATTTAATAAAAACTTACGGTATGGGGCAGTGGGAGTCTCAGTCCTCTATTGCATGATGGACAGTTTCAACCAAGACAGTATTTCCAAACACAAATCAAGCCGTGTCTCTTTAAGAGCAACACAGGATACATGGGCAATACTTTGTTGTCCTGTGCGAACCATAGGAATGTCTTGTGTCCTGTCTAAATGTTGGCAGTAAAGACTTCCTTCTGAAGGATGAAACAAATGGCCCCAGCATTATTAAAAAAAAATTATAGTCGGCTGGTCGTTGGACCTGAAAATACTTCTATTTGTGCTAAGCACTCTTGTGACAGTAAGACGAATGACTGGTTTAAGAGGGACAGCAATGTCTGCCTAGTCATACCATTTAAGTTTTTCTTTCTGAAGATGTATTCAGGGGTGAATGATGTTATGGATGTCTAAGGGTACCATTGTATTCAATATTACCCCGGTAAACTCATGGAAAAGTTCAACCTCTACTCATCGGCAAGAGAGGTACATACAGATATCATATTGAATATAGTCTTGTTTACTAGCCCAGGTCCATGTGTATCATATAGTATGTAGTACTACTGTGCTAGACCCTGGTGTTTGTCCCACCATTATAAAAATGCAAATAGACCCATTCTAATCCAGACTCCTCTGATGAAGGTAGGTCAAATACACAGTAGAGGAGAGTGTGAGGCAAAGACGGAGCCACCGGGCCTGACTGAACTTGCCTGTGTGTTGGGAAAAGCTCTGAGAGCATAGCCATATACAGACATTTCCAAGAGAGCTTGTTCCCGAGCCGTGACTGCAGTTTCCTGTTAACCCCTCAGTGACTGAGAAACACGGTAGCCTTAGGAAGCATGTTCTCTATGCACTTGTATGCAAAGACACTATTTTCCTTTTGAATAATGCTTGAATCATCAACAGAGTTCTCTTACGTCATTCTGTTAGCCTTCCTTTTGCATACAGTATTTTGAATTACTGTAGTATAAAGAACAGGGACATACTATTTATCAGTAAAACAAAAAACATTTTATTTGATGTGACTAACACAAATTCTTAAGTGAACCATTCAATTAGTTGGTTTAGGAGTAACCATTTCACTAGACAAGAGTGGTTTGTGGTCTTGGAAGGAACCGGAATAGAATGTTTATAGCTGTTCCTGCCTTGCCATGGTCCATTCCGATGTCACCATTATGTCTAGCCTGTGCAGCAGTAGCATGACCCACACGACCCAACACATGTGTTGGCATGTGGCACGTTGACAGGTGTGTGTCAACACACACGTGCCACACTTGTGTTTAGGGTCTCGGTGTCCCTTTGTTCTATACATTATTCAGCTCCTCACTCTCGGACTTACTCTCTCCTGAGCCGTTGCTTTCTCTCCCATTAAAAATGCATACACAGCCCTCCTTGGCCTGTCCTGCCTCTCAGCTCACTGCTGCCCCACGCAGAGGCACACCGCTGAATGGCTAGACATGCTGTAAAACACTGGAATGATTGAGCCTTTTTGAGCCAGGTGATGGCTCTCAGTTTGTTTTCTGTTCATTTAATGTAAAACTACATGGGTAATATTCATTAGGTTACAAATATTTCTTTGTTAATATCACGCTTCCTTAACACTTATTACTAGACAAACATTTGCAATTCATGTTTTGAAAAGTCATAGCAAACATGGACTTGTTGGGACAATGATGTAATTAAATAAACAAAGATACCGTGTATATATAAATATATTAATTAATTCCTTGACATGTGATTTTTGTCCCTGTGCCTCCCTTTTAAAAACAATCATATTTCAGCTTCATACTTTAGGAACAACGTGTTTAATTCTCCTTTCTGCTTTGACTACAGTATATTGCAAAAAGGATTGTGCCTTGCCTTCTCCTATCTGGCACTCTTAGAAAGATACAGCCATAGGCCCAGGGGAGTCTTCTTCACTTAACATGATTATTCTGTGACTGCTGAAGACGTTTTTGTAACAGTAAACATGGTTTAACCATGTGATCTAATATGCTTGTGTGTAGGCTCTGTGTTTAAGGGTGTCCAACCATTGATTCTTCAGGATTATGCAGCCCTTATTAGGCAGCGCTGGGAGCAGGAAGTGGGTTGTGGCTTTGGTGCCATGTCACAGGAAGTAGCAGATTGTATCACAGGCGGGGCAGATGGAGGGAGAGTGATGGGTGGGAGAGAACATGGATTAGGGACTAAAGGGAACCGACTAGTGAAAAAATGGAGGAATGGTGAATAATGTATTGGGCAGTTGTAACCAACTCTAATACCTATAACCAATGCCTTTTTAAATAACTATAACTATTGCCTTTTGAATGCCAGGATAACCCACATATTCTGCCACCCTGCCCATATTAGTAATGTATTACTACTGTAAACTAGGTTGCACCTATACGATACAGAGATCGGAAATCGGTCCGATACTGACTTAAATAACTGGATCGCATCGATGACAATTGGACAGTTGTAACCGATCCATAGGGATTATACTATTACATAAATTTACACCTGTCGGTCTACTGTCAAGCATCAGCCATGTCTAACCTACCCAGGCCACACTATCAGCAGCAGGTTTCTAAAATGCATCTTAGTCCTAAAATAGAGATTGGCTGTGATTCACTTTGATTAACTTAAAACTAATTTAACACTGGAATTAGATCAGTTCTTGGTATCGGCCGATACTTAGTGCCCGTACTGTAGTCCTGTGTACCGTAGTCACAGCATGGTAGTTATTATGGGATAAGTGCATGCATGATTAATAATTATATTGTAGTGCTCTATATTGGCCTTCATTTCTCTCTATTTTGTTGTGTCTGTTTGTGCATGCGCTTATGTTTTAAACATTTAAATTGTCTTATTTCCGAGCACACATGATCTTCTATCACATTGTGGAGGCAAAGCTGTAGATTGTGAGCAGGTGTAAGATTCCAGAAGTCCACTCATCTTCCTGTTTTAGTCAGTCTCCATTGTTGTGTCAGGCTCCAGGCGGCCCTCTTTTTGCAGTGGATGCATCCAAAACCAATCACTCTCTATTCCTTTATATGATCAACTGTATACAAAAGGCTCATGGTTATTTCTCCAGTCTTCTAAAATACTTCCATCTGTTGAAAGCATTGGTGCATATCTGTTTTCATGCTGGGGGGAGACCTTATTTTAGATGTTACAATTCAGGAGTGTTTATTAGCTTGAACATTCACCCTGGGTTTGGCAGATATGACTGTGATGGTATGTTCTACTGTTGGTTGCACACAGAATCGTGTTCAGTGGATTGTTCTTGAGGGGCCCCATGAGGTGG
>JAODVN010219827.1:0-11473 GCA_025434125.1 Chologaster cornuta
TGTGTGTGTGTGTGTGTGTGTGTGTGTGTGTGTGTGTGTGTGTGTGTGGTAAGGGGGTATTTTTGCTCTCAATCAGAGCTTAGCTACAGACATCTTAGTCAGTTATAACAACAATGAATAGTAGACAATGCGTAGCCTATGAACAGTGGCATAATATCCATTGTACAACATACCTGCAAAGAGGTTCTACAAGATCTTTGTCCAAAAAATCATGGTCTCTTTTCACTGGGCTGATGTCAATGGGGAACTGGGAATCTGAGAAAATACATTATTTACTTAAGAAATGGTTCCCATTTTAAAATTAGGTTTAAATGGTTCCTTTGTCAAAATAAGCTTTCAACATTTGTGATGTTCTGGTTTTACAATTAGCATACTTACACCTACAGCAGCCTCATTTTATTTAAATAATAATTTAGCTAACTTAATTTAAGATATCTTAAAATAACTTAATTTAAGATAAGTTTATGCTTAATTTAAGATATCTTAAGCTTATTATTACATTTGTCTTGGTGTGAGATGCTGGTGCTCTAGTATGTATCTAGTGGCACGAGTCAAAAGACCCACTCAAATCACAATTAATACAAGGCCAAAAAAAGCCGGCACAAAATATGATTACATTGCAGAACAGCAATACATTTGTTTTGAATGTGAAGACTTTGATGAAGTGAGACAGGGTTTGCCCTAATAACAGTGCTCAGACTTGTGCAGGCATTACGTCTTTCTCTGGGTATGGGATCCCTCTTACATAACCTAAGAGACTAAAATCCAGACCCTCGGAATCTAACATTCCACTGCATTTATGTGGTGCAGTTTTAGGAAAAGCACAGTACATTCACATAAGTGAAAGCACAGAGCTTTGGTGGGGTATATTTCATATAGTCTATTACATTTTCAGTGATTAACCGTTTTTTTATAGAATTATTCTCTGACAAAAATGCCAGTGGTGAAGCACAATTATAAGCATTACACATTATTTTATTAAGTTAATATTTCGCTTCAGCAGCCATGATTGGGTTGTGTATTGAAATAAGCAATAGTACATAGATATTGGTTGCCTTTCCAATGTAGTTAAAATGCCTGATGCAGAACGAGTCACAGAATTGTAAATATCAAATACCTGGCAAAGAAGATAGATTAAATAGAGTGGAGCTTGTTTAAACAATGATAAAATATTGTTTTCCCATGACCTCTTCATTTTAGCGTCTGGACGTGTTTATATAACCCCTTTTCTGGGAAGAGATCAAACTTAAAAGCACCTAAGGTCCCTTGATTCTCTTCAGCATTGCTTGTTGGACTATACAATGCGAGACTGTGTTTAGAAGTACATTATCATTTTAAAAACCACACTTCCAAACTATAAATTTCAGTATTCAACTCCACAACCGACATTAGAAGCAATAAAAGTGCCATTTTGGTTTCTTGCGTATTGCTTTTATTGGAGCGTGAGTTCATTTCATAAACACTACTTCCCCAATTTCTCTGTGATGAATGTACTGTATGGCGAAGCTTAGAGAGTGCTTGTACTACCTTCAAAGAGCTGAGCGTATTGGGGGAATCCTGCTGCCCGCAGCCAGTCACAAGCTTCCTTTGCCTCAATCTCTGAAAGAAAACAAGGTGTTTACTTACAACAGAGTCTCATCTTTCTCAGTATTGCTTCAGAAACACGATCCCATGAGCCATATTGTCCATCATACATTTTAACAGGAGATGTGGAAGAAAAGCATCAAATAAATAGGACTGAAACAAAATGTTTTTCTCGATTCCTTTGAGATATATTTGATCTGAAGACCACCCTGCACTTCCTCTGAGTTAGCACACACATCAGGGGTACCCCTGTGCCCTAATTCTCTCACGGAGCAACATGAGCCCTTACACACACACCTTTCTGTGCTTATGTGGTATAACCTCAAAGGACAGCCTTAAAAACAGAGTCAATGAAAGACAAAGGCTCAACACTGATGGCTGTACACTGCAAGCGGGACTATATATCCAACACAGTGACATCAAGTAAACAGACAACAAGAAATATGTTTCTATGGTGCCCACCCATGATAGCATTGTCGGCTGAGCAAAATTAAATAATTACATTAAAAATAAATGTAGCCGAGAATCATGCTTTTTATTTCACAATACTGTGTGGATCAAGCAATACAATTACAATACAATTATGAAATAAGCAAAAACATTTGCTTTCAAGCCCGTCAATAAATAAATAAAAATGTATTACGCAAAAATAAACACTGATTAGATACAAAATGAAAAACATAAAAAAAATTGGTATTTCATTTTCCATTAAATATTTTCTGTAAATGATGTTTGCAATGTATCCTATAACAATGTATTGCAATACAGTTGTATTAAGACTCATGTACATATCGTATCATGTGGTCCTTGCCAAAATAGCTATAGTTTGTGTTTTTACGATTCCGGTACATTTTTTTACGATTCTTTTAAAATGGTTCCATTGCCTAAACACGATAGTAATGTGTTGCCAGTCCCTTAGTCAATAACGCTTGTCGTTTATCATAGTTATTTGTTGATGGTCCCTTAGCCGCCAGCGCTTCCATTTATCATCTTTTTAAACTTTTACAATGCAGCTTCTATTCATGGTTGTCCACACTGTTGTTCATTCCGTACAGTTACAATCTCTCTGAAAGGATCAAAGCACTGCTGGCATCTGTCTACGCCAGCTGCCCAAGTGCTCCCTCTTGAAGGAGTGACCCTACACTGACCCTGTTAACCCAGGGAACAGCACATCTCCATGTTCCCCAGCCACTGATGACAGGGAGAGAAAATGGAGCCGATCACAAAGTAAGACCCATTACTGCCAAATAAGATGGGGACTCTTTACTGCCTGGACATGACTCTAATAAGGCAGTGCTCATCCTCCAACAGAGAAAATGTGCTTCCTCTTTCATAGAGATGTAGAAATCCATTGTAGAGGTAATCAATTCTAACAATCAAATCTTCAAATATCAAAATGCTGGAAAATGTATAAGAAGAATATTGTGTACACCAGCAACACTACGTTTCTTTATTCTTTATTTCTCTTTATTTTTTCCCTTGGCAGTTTATCAAAATATACAAATTGTTTTATTTGGCAATACAGGGTTTTAACTCTTCAAATAAAAAACAATCTTACCCAGTCAAAATTCAAATGACAAAAGTCTCAATGTCTTGTACCTCCATAAACCTGTAGATACAGCTAGTTAGCGATGCTCTTTGGATTACTGATGTGGTGTAAATACAGTAGTATGTCTTGGCAAAGCAGCATAAAAGTCATACTCTTCACCCATAACTACAAGCTCACTGTCACAAATAACTCAAAAGGTCCACCTCTAACAGACTAATTGCATCCCAGCATGCACCTGTGGTGTTTCCACATCATGTCTGAGTCACAGTCAAACTTAAAACATTCAACAAAGAAAATGTAGTAGAACTAAAATGAGTCTTATCATTACAGGTGAAAATATCAGATTTTCCAATGGCTCCTCAAACCACTAACACCTTACTCACCTCTGTGCCACTGAATGGGGGAGGGAGGGAGGCGGACAACTCCAAAAACAAATCAATATAAAGTGACTTTGGTCTTCTGACTGAATAAATATTAACAGTTCTCAGCGCGTCCTTGACTGTGAGGCTCTACTGGGGGAGTAAACATGCGTCTGCTCCCGCTAGCTTCTACGTGGTTCCCACCTTCAGCTCAGGCAGGTACAAATGCTTCCCATTCAGCCAGACTGCCGTCCCAGGTGGATAATATCAGGGCAGTATTATTCCACTGCACCACATACCACACAGTTCGGCAAGGTCCCCTTACGGTCCCTCAGCCACATGGGTGGACCACAGGAAACGTGAGCTGGGAATTCCTCTCTATTGGACATGCTGTAATAATATCCTGAGATGTTTTGTCCTCTCATGTTTAATGGAAGAAAATCTCCTACGCGTTGAAGTACTGAATGGGCTGCGTGCCAACGAGTAGAAACCTCTGTTTAACACCAAGAATGTACAGCTTAAGAACTGCGTACAGAATACACAAAGGGATGCGACCCAATACCGTTCTGACACAATGGCTTGGGTTGCCGACGGCAGTGCAGCAGTGAAACAACACGGTTTTGTAATTCACCTTATGTAATGTTCACTACTAGGAACCTCTGGTTACGCAAGGCAGGTACCGCCTAGGTAACGCTGGAGAAGGTATGGCACACTACTGTAGGATAGTCCTGAGTCTCAGGCTGATATATGATTGGTTCAACTAATGATGAGGAGACCTTGACGTGTTGGAAGGTCTCAACGTGGCCTGGAGCAAACAACATGCGTGTGATCCTGTACAGCTATGGTTTCAATCAGTTACGATGGAGATTAGACTAATCTCAAACAATGGCTCGAGGCAAACCACAACTGTAACCACTTTTAACCAGACTTGTGTGTATCTCCTTGTTCTATTTCTGTATTTGTTTACACCATTTGTAGATTTGACACTTCTAATGTTTCCCTATATTACCTGCATATGGACTGTGGATATAAACTAGCATACCAGCTGCAGAATGTTTACATTTTGCATTATACAGAACAGATGTCCACTAATGTGCTGTCCCTATCAAATAAACAAAAGAACACACTGTAGCACAGTAGTATGAACAGTACAGTATAACAGAAGTTATCTCATTCCTCCAAGTGCTCAAACTGCTTCGAAGTTCCTAAACAAAAGCGTCTAATGGTAACAATAGATTTATACTAGACATTTTACTCACGGGATACTTTCATCATACAGTCATGCGGCCGATATATCCTTAAGACTGTCTCCCAACATGCCGAAGCATCTCAGCCTTAACATTCCTGCCCCTTCCCGCTGAAGGCTAAGGTCCTTTGCTCTTCCCTTTCCATCTCTCCCCTAACAAACAACCACAAGCCTGTCCCACCACGAAACCTCTCCTACCTACCTCCCACCCACCCATCCATACCTCCCCCCCACCCCCTAGCTCCTTCTGCCCTACCCTCCTACTCTGACTACGATAGCTCTCTTCTACACCGATCAACACACATTTTTGGCAGGGAAGACCGTAGCTACAGCTCAACAGCAAGATATGCCCCTATAACGTGGGCTCTGGTATGCTGCATCTCATGTACATCTAAACCTAACAGAGGGAACTAGCACATCACTTAGAAAGTCAACAAGGAAACACTTCAAGCGTCCCAATGACGTCTTGATCTTTAGCTATTGTAAACGTGGTCTCTTTGTCGTCAAGTGGCCAAATGTGCGATGCCACCCAGTTCGATAAGTTGGACAGAACATCAACAGAGCGTTTGGCGTGTCACACACTTACCAGATGTTAGCTAGGTTTAAAACGACTGAATGGAAAAATGGCTGCGCAGCTGGGGGAAAACCATGACATAAACTGCAATCAAGAGCAGTGACTCATGCCTAGAAAAACTGTCAACCTCGTCTGGGCATCTTTGAGGAAAATGGCAAAGTGAATCAGAGGGATTTGTCATCTGTGATTACAGTGCAACTGTTGTCTCATTGGAATTTATTCCAACTTTGTACCTGAAGAGTACCTAAAATACCTTGAGACAAATATTCATATCTACAATGATCAAAGGAAAGATTGTGCTTTGGATGACTACAAGGTTACATTCAGTAACAAGTGTCCGCCAGACAGTGGTGTAGCCTATGTAAGTACCTCTATAATTGAGTCCTTTCTCTATTTCTGACATGTCTATCATTTGCCCTTGCCCACAGCGTCTGACCTAGGACCAAGAGATGTTACTGCAGGAACCAGGGAGAGCAACATTGCGACAGAACCAACCAACTTAGACTAAAGCTTTACGAATGCACTTTTTAATCCACAATGACACTTTATACGAGCTGTGTGTGTGTTCGCCTGCATTTGTGTCTGTATGTCTGTGTGTGAGCGCGTGTCTACGTGTGTGTGGGCGCATGTCTGTGGGCGCATGTGTGGGCGTGTGTGTGTGTGTATATACAACCTAGGAGACACTTGTCTGAATCAGTCAGACAAAAAAGCTGAATGCATCATTCACACATCAAACCCGACCAGAGCCTGAAGCATTACTGTACACAGACAATGTCTTTATCAAAAACACATCACCTGGGAAAAATAGAGAAGGGGGAGGGGGGTCCCACTCATTCTGCCTGGCTGCCCTAGGAGACGTGTTGTGTGTGACATACAGTAAGGCCTGGAGGCATTGCGGTTAGTCCTCTATTCTTCTCATTTATGATACTAACCAAGGACAGACACCCACTCAGAGAGCAGTCAGCCTTACATGCTATACTAGAGCCAGTCAGAGAGCCAGGGGAAACACATCCAACCTCTTCCAGCCCACAAACAAAACCTCAACATCTGCTGTGTCATGCCAAATGTAGCCACACATTTCCTAGCTACTAGCTGACGTCACTAAGAGATAAAGCTACAATCACGAACGTTGCACTTGGTAACCCATTATGGACGCTCAAGATCTAATGGATAATTGCGGAAAACGAGTGAAAATATAGATGTTTACCTATAGGTTTGGGTATTTACTGTGTATGCTTTATATATAGAAGAAAACATTTACATTTTGCTAACACTGCACAGGACATTCTGTTATGTGGCATGTGAAGATATGTGTGTGGATACAATGTGTGTTTGTTGGTGTATCTCTACAGTATTTAACAGGACATGTACGACCACATTCATATCTCAACAATTACTGTACATGTAGTTCCTCCTGACCTCTGATGGTACAAGTCTGACGTAAAGCATCACTATGTCGTTTGCTGTAATATCCCTCCAAATGATTCAGCTATTTACACTCCAAATGGACAGTCTTTTGTGAATTGGTTGTAGACTGAATCTTTATTGCATTTGCCAACAAGTCGGTGATAAACGGCAGTTAAAGGTTTGTTAATATTAAAACGTTTTAGATCATTGCTTTATTTATGCTTTACAAGTGGCACCATGTCATTCCAACTTCCATTTTAGACCTTCAAGCCTTAGTCCAGATTGCACATTTAATCTGCTCTAACTCGATATAGATCTAAGCAGGGTGACAGGTATCAAATAATGATTTGTTGAATTGCAAAAGGATGTCAACAGGGACCAAATCTGATTGGATTGTGTTACACAATGAGTTATTCAGGAACTAATCCTTTTAGATTTTGGCCAAATGGCTAAATTAGTTATGCTATTATGAATCCCTTCAGACAACACCACAACCTGAATGTTTTGAATTTTACAATATAAGACTCATTTAAACTAAAATATGATAAAGAAGTTGAGTGAGTGAGTCTGTTGACTTCCAGTCTCAATAGACTTGCCTTCCCATTAAGAACAGGGGCATGATGTCAATACACAGGCAGGGTGGATTAATATTGCGGTGCCCTAGGTCATTTGCCCAATGTTGTGGGAATAAAGGCTTTCTACCTTTCAGAATGGGTTTTAATTAACACAGCTCTGTGTGCCCCTTGGCTTCCCGGTGGGATGCACCCTCGGCACAACAGCGCCAATCATGAGTCTAACAGTATGTGCCACTCACTAGCCTCACACAATCTTCTTATCGTTGATAAATCGCCAGAGCCACAATGGACAAATCGGCAAAGGCCATTCACTCACACAGACATCATCTGACCAAAATGGTGAATGCCTTAAAAGTTAAAGTCAGCGAATAGAAGCCAATACACTTTAAGTTCAGTGAATATTTCACTAGTGGACCACTAGCTTCCCATTCTGTGTGTGCCCACAATGAAAAATAAACCCACTCAAAAAAAGAACACAAAAAAGAACACAAACAAATTGGTACAGACCGCACCACACAAAACTATCCCAGCCTTGGCAATGTGTGTCCAATGTGTGGGGCGGAGCTTCTCCAAGAGCAATTCTGCTATTCAAAGGGAGAGTTACAGCCTATGTTCACTAAACGCCTTTTTATTGCCCATAGTGCCTTGTAGCTAGTTTGACTGTTTTCCAACTAGCCAGACTAGCTAGGGTTTGCAATGAAAATAGGTGCTCCTGGCACTAAAAATGCATTTTGTCATTCTTGAGAACGCTTGCTATGTGTATAATTATCAGATTATACTTTATCTTCAACACGCACAGAAAACGGTAAGCTAGCAAAATGCAAGGAGATATTGGTTGAATTTAACATAAAGATTATTAGTTTGCATTTAGCTGTCTATAGCTTTAATTCAGGGTTTCTATTGCATGGTAGCTAGCAGAACATAATTACATAGATGCTGTGTTGAATCCTGCACTGGACCTCCAGCCATGCTCGTGTGCACAACACAGGGGACCTGTCGCCAGGCCGCAGCCAACACGGGGCGCAGGTTCGAAATTAGTGAGCTCCAGGCTGCGTTGCTAGGACACGGGAGCAACATTCCCCCCAAATAACACAAACTGGCTAAATCTAGGGCCCGATTCTTCCCTGTGGTCCGTATAGCAGCCTGTGGAGAGAGCGAGAACCCACCATTGGAGCTCAGCTCTCTCTCTCCGTGGCCAGCGGACGTAGGGACTCAGGGCCTCCCTGACAACGGTGAAGATGAAATGCCAGCCCAGGGCAGCCGATGCCAGGAAAACATTGGCATTCTTAACACACAGCCTTCAGGACACGTACATTCAGACAGTGAATGTAGCTAACTATAGAACCCAAAAGATAGGCCTACACACACACACTGTAAGTGACCTGATTGGGTTCAGATAACTCATGTTGCTTCCTTTGGTCTTTATGAATTGCATAAAGCATACTGTAAACAGTAAATGTGTAAGTAGTGTTGCAGAGACTTCCTGTCTAAACACGATTATTAGTTATTTGTTTGACCGGCCTCCTACCTGGCCAGTGGTAGACTGTGCTGTGGCCTTTCATTCTAAGCAGAGACGTACACACAGCAAGAGCCTATTGATTCAGAAAGTAAATAACCTGACTGTGCGCTATAGGAGGTGTGACAGTTGACCGCTGCCAGAGCTTCCTGGGTCACAAGTCAACTGGCCTCTGTGTTTTCCCCTGCATTGAATTCAAACAAGGGTAGCACAGCTGTCGTAACACTCCCTTTCACCTCCAACAGACACCTGGAGAGAAAGCCCTTTGATCTTCAGGGGTAATTTAATGCTATAGAATATGCTCATCAATACTGCTTGTAATTGTCATTTGCATTAACTCTTACTATATCACTGATAGCCTTCCTCTAGTATTAAATCCTTCACTGCATCCGCCTCTGCAACAATCTGAGAGATTGGGGGCATTATGACAATGACACACAGTTCATGTGGTTCAAGTCATGAGGGATCAGTCAGATGCTTTGTAAACAACAGGCTATGGAAAATCACTTCACTCAAGTTGTATCCAGAAGGCAGTCATATTACAGTAAGAGAGGGGGAGAAAGAGAGAGAGCTCTCTGTTTGAGCTGCTGCCATAACACCACCACAGAAGCACACTTAGTATTTTGGTGTCAGGTTTACATGTGAACGTAACATCAAACCACAATTGTTGAGTTGTTGTTGGTTTACAAGCAACCACGTCACAAAAAGTAAAGAACAGCTGCGTGATCCCAACTTTGCCTTCCCCACTTCCCCCATCATCTTTTGAAATCAAACAATGAAAACGTAACAGTCTTATTACCCCAGACCCCCAAGGATGTGGCACCAAGAGCGCATCACTGAACACAGACACTGGACAGGTGACTAAATGGACCAGCTCCCCCCAGCTAAACCCCCAGGCAGTGCAGGCCAGGGCACACACCCACCCATACTCTAGTCCATCAACCATGCCAATTGGCTCTTTAAGAAGAGGGTCAGCTATTCCTTCAACACACTCATATAGGCTATTATAAAATTTGGAGAGCTCTGATTGGATTAATTGAGGTGTCAAAGCGTGTCAAAGCGACCATTTTGAGAGCTCGGCTAATACTGTTAACTGTTCTGAAAGAATTTAGATTTATTTGGGATATTATATCTGCTGGCCAGCTAATATGAAATGATGCAACATCAGTTTGCTGTATAGGGCTGTCGCGATGACTGCAATATTGCAATACCACGGTGTTGCTAACCCAACTACGGGGGATGGCAAGCAACCACAATTACTGCAATGTTTACATTTGATTTATTTTATTAGGCTAGCTCATTGAATATGAGGTTTGGCGCATCATAGGCCTTTTGAGCTTGCGTTATTTAATATACTAGTCATATTTTTCAGCTGACATTTTGATCAAACATATGCCTAACATTTGCACTCACCTTTTGAAGCTAATATTTTTTGGTTACATCTTTCCCAGGGAAGCATGTCAATTGCATACACCCACATTTGTTTGCATGCCACGCTTTGCGAGTTAACAAAAAATGTTTTTGCTTCACCTCCACTGCTACAACTCCCTCCTAGGGAAAACACTGCTATGGCATTGAAGAGGGGTGTTTTTCATTTCATCCAGTTCAAATATCCACAATCATATGACTCCAGTTTTTAAAAGACACCTTTGAACCTCCTCCCAGGGATGAGAAACACCTCACTGCAGCCCCCTCGCCGCACCGCTGACATTACAATGCCAGAAATCAATCAGAACAGATCTCTGATACAGTATAGCAGTCACTTCCAAGTCGTGCATGATACAGTATAAACACTTCCAGACGTTGGACTGTGGCCATTTTCCCACACATTTTAAAGTGTTTTGACAACCATCTCACAGGCCTTTATGAAGGATCTGCTTTGCGTGGTAAAAAAAAAAAAAAAAAAAAAAAAAAGGCTTTTGGAGATACCAACCACATTTTCATTTCCCACTTGAGACTTAGCGTAACCATGTTATCTGATTATTAGTTTGGTCTGGGGATAAATTAAGTAATGAAAGATGCAGGGTAGAAGATAATACACATTAGCACTTATTCCCGTGGTAAGATCATGTAATTTGTATAGCTTTTTATCTTGCATGTCTTGTAGTTTTAGTCGTCATAACAAAGTAAAGTTGGCAAGCTAAAATATTTGCTAAACAATATAATGTTAAATTTAAGACTAAACATCCAGCAATAATAAAGATAGAGAGATAACTGGCCTGGAACCTTCCCCCCCCCCCCCCCCCAGCCTCCTTTAGGAGCCGTCTCCCCACCCCCACATCTCATAATCTTTCTCCTATTCCCTCCCACCACCTTTGAGTGAGCTGAGCTTCTTCAGTTATCTTTTCACCTCCTTTTTTTCCCCAGTGCCAGCTGTCTCACAGCAAGGTACTATGAGGTTACAATGCCCCCATATGGACATAGGCAGCTCATTGCCCCCTCTATGGAAATGTCATCTGCACTGTGTCCTGACTCCCGTTACAGTGCAGGAATGGACCATCCCAGAGGTCCCGGGCAAGATGCCTAAACCTAAACTGCTCCTTAATGTACCAACGATTTTACTGCAATGACCAAGAGGTGCTACAATAATACATAAGATTCTTCCCGTCTAGCTGGTCAACAGTGGTGTTTTTATTTGTATTATAGATGGCTAGTGATTCTGG
>JAODVN010219935.1:0-11739 GCA_025434125.1 Chologaster cornuta
TGAAAATTTGACAACTGGTTGGACAAACGCTTGTTAGCGACTGAAAAAAACTGTAATAAATATGAGTTACTAAATAGAAAAAGATCGAAAGTAGGGAAGGGAAGTTGTAGTTGCAGCCTTAAAGATTTAAATATGATGACTAATGCTGAATTCAGTTGCCTAACCCTAACCATAAGTAATACACTGTAATCGTTCTGTTAACTTTCACATATGGTCGATTCTAAATGAATGTAACTTTCCTTGGAATGAAATGTGCAAGTTCTGGTTTTACTTCTATTGTTCTAAACACAATCATAATCATTATCTTATCATTTCAACCTTCTTGTAAATGACAGACATATTTGAGCAAAACAATCCCACATACATTAAGCTTGTTACTTTTTTTCTATATACAGTACAACAGCAACAAATAAAATAAAATTCTAACTTTAACCTTAGCACCACCACTTTTTTTCTGCCCGTCTAGTAGTTTTGTTTTGTGTTGTCTGTCATGGTGCCTGCTGGATCTACAGCTGTGAATACTTCCAGATTTCCCATAATTCCCGGTTTGACTGGGATTTGGACAGAACCACTGGAAACTGGACTCGCTCTTGCCTTCCTCCACGCAAGCCAACACGTGTCACATCAACACTCAACAGTCTGTGGGTTTAGAGCCTTTACAGGCATCATACTTTTGGTATACTGACTCACAAACTGTATGCATGTTTACATGTCAGAAGATATACTGTATCCGTAATATCCGTGTGGTGCAAGGAGTTATGTGTAGCGATTGTTCAAACACATTTTTTACCTACGTGTTGTTCGCTATCGTCATGGCGTCTGGCCTTTTAAAAATCATACCAATTGACTCCTCTATGCAGAAACACTGCACATGGTACTTTTACTTGAACCCCTTGGGTAGATAAAGCTTTGAAGGAAACTTAGGTTTCAGTTTGACAAGAAACACATTTTTATATTTCCTGATTGTTCTTGGAGTACCAGACAAGTGGGGTTTAACTGTATCAAGACTGAACAGATATTGATGCTTAATAGCCGACCAGCAAAATAACATTCTAAAAATTCAAAATGTATTACATCATCTAGCAGGTATCTCAATTATTAAATTATAAATACATACAGTATATTACAGTATATTACTGTATGTATGTAATAATATACCATACTGTATACAGACAGGTTTTACCGAAATGCTAAGAGGTCCAAAAGCAATGGCACTAGGACTGGACTTTGTCCTCAGATAACTTTTCATATTCTGTATATTGTCCTAGTATGATTTAAATTTTTTGATGAATGATGAAACAAACTCTCTTGGTAATGGAGTCAGACTTTGGATGCTGCCGTGCATTTATCATTTGCCTTTTTGCTGTGGAGAATCACAGAAGGAATTGGATGGCTACAGAATACATTCTCTTCTCAACTCAGCTTTAAGCTCTCCCACAAGTCAACAAGTGTTAAGAATTACTTGATTTAACTTAAACTTTAGACCCAGGCCTAAATGTAATTTCACACTAAGCAAATGCTGAAAAAAAAGATATGTCTTGACGTCTTGGCCAGATAGTTAATGTGCACCATGTCAGTTTTGTGGAACTGGATTTAAACTATTCAACTAAGAAAAAGGTCAGAGGATGTCTGCAAACCAAGCCAAAACATAAAACCTGCCTTCGGAACAGAATCAGCCACATTTACTTTTGCAACCTGGTATTCTCTTGTACGTGTCATTCAAAAACGTAAGGTTTGTTATAGGCTTAGGAGGTGATGTGTTGTGGTTTCAGATCACAATATAGCAAGTTTATAATGGCATTATGCCAGTGTATGCTGCCAGATTGTTCTACTGTTGGTATTGGCACAGACACTTTAGTGGTTCTGATAACGTTTTGATAACAGTAATGCACATTGTACATTTGTCTTCTCTTATTAGTCTATCCACAGTGTTAACATGACGTGCATGACAAAGCTAAAGCACAGCTCAATAGAAATCAGTTACCAATTCTGGCATCATCTGAGGTGGGACTACAACAGGTGTGTTCTAATCCCAGTCCAGAGAATTTTATAGGTTTCTTTATGCAACCAAATGTTGTAACCGTGTGTCAGGGGCCAAAACAAGCACATTAGAGCTGTAAAAACAAAGACAGCAGGAGGCCTTCAGCAGCCTCTAATAGTCCTTCGTTGTGTCCTCCGTGAACCTGAGATCTCAGGTTCACACTAGCAGACAGAAGACATGCAAAGCCTTTAAAAAACAATCATTACCACTTCAAAAGATGAATCATGTATTGAAATGCAAGTTCACTCCAATTACACACAACGTAAATACAACATAAATAAAATCACATATGTTCTTCTAAAATAATATATCATACTTGTTTCTTCACTGCAATCTACTGTGTTACACCACTAACCAATCTTTATAACAACTGTCTGTTCTCACAGTGTGTTATAAAATATTTAACACTTTTCAAAGCTTTTAAAACCTCTCTATCAAATGAAAACTAATTTCAGTTTGTATATATTACTTGGCAAATAATAATATACATAATACCAGTGGTAATGGATCAGGTCATCATCCATCCCACATGCTTTAGTGGTTCCGCCACTTAGTGAGTGATAACAATCATTGACCCAGCAGTGGTGTTTCTTTGTCTGAGGACGGTAGAGTACACGGTATGAGGCTGTCAAGCACTGAGAATATAGTTGTTACGGTTCAAGCCAAGAGACGAGGTCAGCACATATTTTGTGTTGTCTATTTCGCGATTATTTCTCTACATGTATTTTTCAACATGCTTCAACCTGTCAACATAACTATTGTACATGTGTGCACAACAAGCACAATTGTCAAGGTGCACATCTCACGCTCACAAGCCATAGCTAGATTTGATCTTGTTGATAATTTGCTAACTTCTTCTTTACCACTCAGTGATTTTGGCATTGACACTTCATAGGAACTCCCCACAACCATGGTCTTAACTCCTGCTATTTTGGAGAACTTTTGAAAAGGAAACCTATGACTCATAGCATAGTATATTTTAGGTTACACTACCTCTTTAAAAAAGTACTGTATCCATCTCAAATAACGGAGTTGTGTCTGAATTTGAAGTCTATATTTATTAATCTGCACATTGATGTTATAGCCAATATAGCTCCAAGAAAGTCTTATTACTGTATACAAAATCACCTTGAATGTCAATGAGAGGGGAGCACATACATATACACACAAGTACAGTACATTGTTGTTCAATGCACACATACCCCCTACACAAACACTTCACTAGTAGACTCAAAAGTATAACTCTATACCTGTAAAGCGTTTCTTCCCAGTCAGGTCAAACTCAACCAGGGGACTGTTGTTGAAGTGCCTGTTTTCTGTAACTGTAGTGGTGATCTCTGTGGTAGCAGGACTCGTAGTAGTTGTAGTGGTGATCTTTGTGGTAGTAGGACTCGTTGTAGTGGCTGTAGTGGTGATCTTTGTGGTAGTAGGACTCGTTGTAGTGGCTGTAGTGGTGCTTGCGGTCATGGTGGTCGGTGGCAGTGTCGTCTGGACAATAGGTTCCTCTAAAAACATAAAATGCATCAATGAGCTAATGACCCAACACTACTGTGTTGCTATTTAACAGACCCATCTGCATGCTGCTGTATTTTAACAATCCTTTCTTAATAGTACCATCGTGACAGGAGTGACACAATATATTTAATTGATTGCGAGAAACTGTGTCATCTCAATGGATAGGACCTTGTTTTCCTTTGTTTTTACGAAGACAGCAAGTATTTATGTCATGCCTTGCTACCCATATTTTCCATGTCCAGTGTGGGTCTTTAAAGACAAAGGGGCCATTTCACAACAGAATGCTTCAGGGCACGTCTCCCGAGTTTGACTGTGTAAGGATGCGGTGGGTGAAATTAAATTAGTTCCTTCCACTTCCAACACAATTGGACCTTGGCATTACATCATGGCGCACACAAATTCATACAGCTAGGAGTCATGACAGAGACATACTGAAAGAAAATTGTAACACTCCATTCTGCTAAAGCGAAAATGTAATAATAAGAAAATAATAAGAAATTTACAATATATAATAGGTCTCACAGACTATATATTAATCAAAAACACCAGGTACAAAAATAACAAACCGTTTTCGGCCAAAACATCAATCAAACGTTTGAGTGCAATTTTCCATGGTGTTATTCGGTTGAATCCAGAGTTCATCCACCATACTGTATTACAAAACAATGTTAAGACCATCAAACACATCACACTAAAGCGCAAGCCAGGGCATTCTCGCTGGGTTAGTAATGCACAACCAGTGTGGGTCCAGTTCTTTGGATAAAAGCAATTAGAAACAGGCTACAGCCCCCGACCCACAAGCACAACAACAATGCAAAGTCCACAGGCCAGCAGAGCAGAAGAAAGCAATGCGACATATAAACATTTAGGAAACAATCAACAAACAGCGCAGTGTATCCCATTCCAATGACAATTGTGGGTCTGCAGCCATACTCAGCCAACACCTTCAACAGATAAAGCAGCAGTCACCATGGCCTCTTTAACCATGCTGTCCAATTCCATTCCTGAGGATTTTTCTGTCAGACAGTAGTACCAGCTATGTCAATCTTAGCTAACATTTATAAGACTGATGCAACAAGCACAAATGTGATACATGCACACCCCAGCTCAAAGAAAAGTAAGACTTTATATTTTACCAAGTTTAAGAGCATCTAAAAACATAAGTCAGAGTCAAAGTTATTGTTAAAGGTCTACTTGCTGCATTTTCCCTTATTAACATTTTACAAGATGACATCTTTCCAAGCGTCTGAGTTTGAGTGGTGTTCGAGGCTCCTAGTGCCCCTGTTGGAATAATATGTTTTGGAGAATTAAGAGCTATAGCAGTAGCAACAGCAATTCACTCTTCTGTCATTTTGTCTGTCTACAGAACACTGTTTTGTAGTAATTTAATCAGATATAAAAGCTCCATTCCTAGTATTATAACGTTTAAAGTCAGTGTGCCACTGACAGTTGGAGAGCATGTTTAAAGCAGCATTTCTCAAACCACAGCCCGATACCAGATGAATAATCTTAGATGTGGTTCTTAAGGTTTGACACAGACACACATACAGTCCAGTATCTACTGTATACACATTCTGACCACATTACACATATTTATAGGATTCTGTGGATACATACAGGAAACTATTATGGTTGTAGGGGATTTGATCAACAATACTGAGAGATTACGTGAAGTCATGCTTTATTCATGTTACCCTTCCAGACTTTCAAATGCCTCACTTAATTGTCTGAATTAAAACATCTAACATCTGAAAGCCTTAAAGGTAGGATATAGCCTGGTAAGAAGAACATTCTTATTTTTCAAGCTCCACGTTCCGCTCTATATATACTGTAAGCATGGAAACTCTCAATTCAGACCTATTTTTCCATAGTGGTGAAGGCAATAGGTGTTCATCAAATCATTAGACAAAGGCCCACCTTAAACTAATCAGAACAATATTCTTGATCATGATTTTCACACAGGTGATAGTAACTAATAAGGACAACACCATCATTGGGACAGTTTCCCAAAGATAGCACTTCTGTACCCACCTGGACACTAATTAGGCTATGGTTATGTAACAGGCTGACAAACTATTTTCAAATGATAGTTCACATATGAAAATGAAATCCAAGAGGCAGATCTTGTAAAATTAGGCGGATGGGTTGATTGGCACCTTTACGTTACGACAGCATTTTGCACCGTTCGCTGCTATTTGGACCCATGTCTAAAAGTACAGCATGCATAACCTGTATCTGAGTTTGTCTCAAAGATTTACCTTCTGGATAGCAATCCAATATTCCCTCTTCATCAAGAACTGGGTATCCATATTCATCAGTCTTTGAAAATGTTCCAGGTGGACAAGTTGGGAAGGGCACAAGTGTGGTGGACTCTGTTACCCATTCCGTGGTCGTGGGCTCTGGTGTCGTGGTAGGAGCGTTAGTGGTGGTGGTTGTTGTAGTCCTACGTTGAGGCAGGTCCAAGCCCACAATGGGTTTCCCACCCAGAGTCAGGACTTTGTCTTTGGGGTTGACCACCGGTCGGCTGTCCCGGCCATGTCCAAACAGAGCCATACCTTCCTGGTTTACCAGAGGACTGCCCTGATGATCTGGCATTTGTTATGACAGATTAGAAGTAAGTAGAAATGTAGTCATCCTGTGTGGCTGAGACAATCAAATCTAGCTAATTATTAGTTGTGTATTTTGTTTTGGACAAACTATGGGCAATGAGAGTAAAATATTAAAAGATCATAATATCCATAATATGATTATTAAACATGAACTATTATTTAACAATGATTCATATAAATGTATGCTTTCCTAAGCCTTGTTGGTAAGTAATCATTCTTATGTAAGTGATGTAGGACTGAGCAACATATATCACCAAAGATAGTACGTCCATCCTCGCCTATAACCACCCTCTTTGGTCGCCCCTGAGAATCCTGGAGAACCTTCCCCTCCTCGTTCATTAGAACCCCCTTTTCCAAGTCCACCACCTGGATTGAAAGAAGAAAGGAAAAAGAAACTGTTGTGGCCCTCTGAAAACATAAAATGGTGTAGCCTTGTGCCCTTTATAAATACATCATTTCTATAAAAGTGTTACAGCTGGTTCTGTGCCTAAATTATTCCTTATCTAAAAATGTACTTACCCATTTAGTTCCATCAGGTCCTGTGATGAACTTGTGACTTTGCGCTTTGCTGTTGGTAACGGATGAAGAGGATTCTTTATCAACTGAAGATGTTAGATTGGGGCGGCCATTTTTACCTAAACAATTAGAAGGATCACCAATTTGCTGTATTCATGTAGTTAAGTTAACACTTGACGTATGCAAACTAATGCCTAATGTTAAGGCAACATCTAAAAGTGAACATAAGTGAACACAAAATGCACTTTACCATTTCCATAGACAGGTTTAATCCCACCACCACTGGTAGGTTTTCCTCTGAGGATGGGGGAGTGAGTTTTGGTCCCCTGGCTCCTAAAGCCGTCCCTGGAAACAGATGTGGCTGATGATGACCCTGATGAATATGATGGTAATGATGCAGATGCTCTTGACTCTGAAGCCCGTCCAATAACTCTGCCTGTCCTACTAGCCTCCGTGCCTGTCCTACTCACACTGCTAAAACCTCGATCTGAAGTCAGAGCCGGCTGCGGCAAGATTGAGAAGGAAGAAGATGAAGTTGACAGTGATGTGGAGGAATGTTTAGATAAAGAGCTGAGCCTAGCGTTCTGTGCTGTCTGGACTCTAGGGGATCTAGAGCCTAAATTCCTGTTAACCTGCAGTGGACGTACCCTGCCATTTGTGTCTACAATTGGACGTCGGTAGGTCGGAGAAACTGGAGACCTTATAGCTTCTCTTGTATGAACACTCTCGTTGTCCTCTAATGTTTTATGAGCCTTGACTGATGGCGAAAGATACGTATGGGAAGGCACTGTGGGATCTGGAACTTTCTCCCTCCTATCATAGGTTTCTCTATTCGCCACCTCACGATTACCTTTACTGTTATCAGAGGTGACCCTTTGGGTGGGCTCACTGGAATCTGTGTGCCCACCTGATGATTGATAAGAATTGTGGTTTGAAGATTCAGCTGAAGGGAAAGACAAAGATGATGAGGTGGGTGAGTCTCTAGATCCACTAGATTCTGCACTCATATTAGTCAAAGAGGGTTTAACCAAACCCACGCCTTCCCCATTCTTTACTTGGTTACGGATGGATGGTTTATTTGAACCTTCACTGATCCCCTGTACCACAGGCACACCTGAAGCACCTTTGGCTCCAGAGACCCTAGTAGGATTCCCTCTCAAGATGGGCTGACCTGCTACAATGGAGGAAGACGTCTTACTCAAGGGGATTCTACCATCCAGTTGAGAGGACAAGGTTTTTGTCCCCAAACCAAATCTTCCTTGGTAACGATTTGCAAGAGCAGGGAATCTTTCAGCAATCGATTGGTGGAATCTGGAAGGAGATATGGCAGGTTTTGCATTCCTGGTCTCCTCCTGTTGCTCTTTCTCAGGCGTCTCAACCTTTGTGGCTTGAGTATGTGAAATGAATGTGGAGGAGTGTGATCCTTCTGTATTTGTATTGGCATCATCTTCAACTTTTTGTGTATATG
Organism: Chologaster cornuta; assembly: GCA_025434125.1. Classification (NCBI taxonomy): domain Eukaryota; kingdom Metazoa; phylum Chordata; class Actinopteri; order Percopsiformes; family Amblyopsidae; genus Chologaster; species Chologaster cornuta. Next base: position 8,150 of record JAODVN010219935.1, read on the forward strand.
ATGCGTCTTGCTTCGTGGGTGTATTTTGTGAAGTTTCAGGGTTGTGAGTTCCTGTGTGTGCTGTTGATTGTGAAATGACAGGCTTGTTAGGATCTGAAGAGGGCTGTGACACCTTTTGTGAAGTGGACAAGAAAGTGGACGGATTGCGAGTTTTTGAATCTGTGGGGTTGTTGGACCTTGATTGGGAAATTGACTGTGATTTAGTCTCAAATGCCTCTTGAATTTTTTTAATTGATGAGGCATGGCTCTTAGATGTTTGTAAGGTGGACCTTGCATTCACTGTGCTCGATGGTTCATGATTCTGAGAGCCAGTTGGTAAAGCAGACTGTGACACTGAAGTCTCAGTCTTTGTCAGGGTTGCTCGGCTCTGAGTTCTGTCTGGTAAATTATATTGAGGTGTACCAGATGCATCGGTCTGACGTTTGTAACCATTCAGCAACAAGGTAGGATTCTGGGACCCAATATGTTTTTGTCCATAACCATATCTTGACCCAGGCCCAGAGTCACCTGTGCGCCTTGCTGCAGCTGATCCTGTACCAACAAATGGTGCCTCTGTTTGGGAGATTGAGGTAGTCTGCTTTGGGGTTGAAGTGGAGGAGGTTTTAGTAAGTGTAATGCTGGGCTGTATGAAGGAATTTTTACTGTTTGGAAATTTGGAAACTGTATAATCCTTTCTACTAGCTGCAGATTCGTGCGTACGAGAGGGGATAGGGAGTGAAGACCATGATGCTGCTGAAGCAGAGGAAGAAGAAGAAGAAGAAGCAGATGAAGAATTGGTGGATGAATCAAATAGTGAAGAGGAGGAGGGGATGGAGGAAGAGGATGAAGAAGATTTTGATCCTAATTTTTGATGGACCCTAATCTTAATAGGTCTTCTGCGAGAATGTTTGGGTTGGTTAGAGGCAGGTTTAGTTGGGGAGATTGTTTCCAATTTAAGGCTATAAGGAGTTGGGGGCTCATTCCCTTTGTCCTCAGATTCAGGTGGAATGACATCATTGTCTGGTTCTTTCTTCTCCTCCACAGCCTCAGTGGTGGTGCTGGTCATCTCTGGCGGTGCAATGGTGGTGGGAGGTAGCGTTGCTTTGTCTTGCATTCTCTCTCTGGTTATTCCATTTCTAATCGAGCCCCTCAAGGAGGAGAAGATGTTGTGATAGGAGCGAGTTTGTGAGAGTGGGCGTGTCCTCTTGTTAGTGGATGGAGCTTGTGTTGTAGGAGAGGGTGTGGTTGGTTCCTCTGTGACCTCTGTGGATTGATCAGTGTCTTCTTTGTATCTGTCCTTCAAAGATCTGTCTGTTTCCTGTTTTCTTGATGAGGTTGAGACAGCACGGCTGGCTGGTGAGAGACAAAAGGCATTACACTTTTAGTGCAACACTAGACATAAACACAGAAACAGCTACGTACACGCTTAAATACAGACACAAATAGTCTAACTTACTTACTTCCTGGCATAACGACACTGAAGGCCTTGCTTTGAGGGCCTTGTCCTTTCCGGTTGGTGGCTCTGATCTTAAAGATGTAGCGGTCGCCAGGCGTGAGACCATCTATTGTGGCTGATGTAGTACTGCCACGGTATGTCACACTTTTCATTCCAAATGGCTTCATAGCAGGAGCGTAAGACAGAATGTACTCTATGAAGAAGCAAAAGCTTGATTTCTCAGTGCTGAATTATTTTGTAGCTTGTACTTGTGTGTTGTGGCTCAGAGTTTTGCTTTATCAGAATATTACATAAGAATTGAATTGAGTAAACCACAAAATCACTGTAGGATTTCAAAATTAAACAAAACAGTTTGATACATTTACAATTTGAGAGCACAGTCAGTGGTTAAACTGCAGGTGGTTAAATAGATGAAGTCTGACCTCTTATTCTGCCATTGGGCTCCTCTGGTTGATCCCAGGTTGCCATAACAGCAGTCCCCTTCCCTCTTACTGGTGCAACCTCAAAATTCTCAGGTGGACCGGAGGGTGCTAACGTTTGAAGAAAGCGAGGAAGTGTAAACAAATGGAAAGACAAGACAGGAATTAAAGGAACAATTGCAGAGGCTACATGTAAGTGAACACAAATGAGAAGGTGCTACATAAGCATGCAATAACAGTGAGAAAGTTCCTGCCAACAGACTTCAACCAAGTAAATATTGCTGCCATACATTTCCAAGAACCTCCCTTTGAGATCATCAATTGATCTGCTGATAACTGATAACTAAGTTCTATGCCAGACAGTAAATGTTGACAGCCCAATGAACCATAATACAGGAGCTGCCAGAAGAATGTACTACAATCAGCCAATGCTAGCATTCAATATCAATAGGCTACCTACAGTATTAACCCTATTAGACCAGTTGATACATGACATTAGATAATCGTGAAGGAACAGTATCTATCTCAGTTATTTAATACTAATATTGAATTGATTGAGAAGTGAGCCATCTATAATAAAGACAAAACAAGAAACCATTCATAGCCCTGGTTCATTAGAAGGATCTTTAGAGAAAAATGTACATATGTAACAGAACCTCTTGTAAAATCCTTATATGGCAACAAACCTTAGGTACAGATGGATTTACTAAATATGTTTTTCACTTCAGCTTGTCAAATATAGTAATGAGGTCTAATTCTGACTTAAAAGTCAAAACAGCAGACAGCACACCCGTATTCAATCCAAAATCACAGTAATGTGAATGAGAAAAAAACAACATTTGTGTTGAATAGCTTAAACTAATATTTAAGAAAGCTAAGTAAACCAACCTGATTCAGGGGTCCTCTGGAAAACAGAGGTACTCCACTTGCTGTGGTTTTCTCCTTGGGAGATTCGGACAGAAAATTCATACATGCCATCGGCAGACAGTGAGTCGATCAGCATTCTCCTTTGTGTGCTGTCTTTGTACTCCCAGCGCGCAGACTCTCCCTTCTCCCTGTACTTCACTGTGTAGAATCTGTGCCAGAGCCAAGTAAAGAAGCTTTATGTCAGTGTTCAGCAGCAGCAGCAGCTAATGGAGGATAGCTATTATGGTCTATTGAACCATGAAGCACTTTGCCGAAGACCACTGACCACTGAGACCACTGAGTTTCCTCAGATTAAACGTACATAACAAACGTAACATTACAATTCTCTTTCTTTTTCTTTCAAATATTAATAATAATTACAATAGGGTTCCCGCAGCTTAGCTGCTTGAACCCCTAATAATAGTACAACACTTTGAGGTATTATCAATTAGATAGATAGATAGATAGATAGATAGATAATTGTATTTATTTATTTATTTATTTATTTATATAATTAGGTAATCATTACAGTCTGGTACATTAAAAACAATGAAAGAGACCATTTAACATCTTTACTCAGGTTTTCTCTAACAATTAGTTTCTAATTGTGTTATTTTTACCAAACAGTTAACTTATAAAGTTTTACAGTGTACCTAGATCCTCCAGGAGTGATCTTTTCCATCTCCACAGCAGGGTCCACCCAGGAGATCAGAACAGACTGGGGAGACATCACTCGAACACTGATGTCCTTGGCCTCATACTCCTCTGGCACTGCACAATGCACACACACACACACACACACACACACACACACACACACACACACACAC
>JAODVN010220041.1:0-11736 GCA_025434125.1 Chologaster cornuta
GGCGTACATGACGTTAAATGTGGGAAATCGAAATCCAGGTATGCTCCACCCCGATGGGACGATGGATGTGCAATTGTGCACGATATCTCCCACAAAAAGCATCACACGGGTGATGAGCTGTAGCCTAAGCCTAGATACTACCGTGTAGTTTTGTAAATAATATACCAAGATTTTCTAAATATTTAGCTTGTGTAATAAAACAGGCTATAAGAACTTTAGACAATGTCATACCATTTACACATTTGCATTTATTAATAATAACAAGGCATCATTAAACACAAAAATGAAAAATTCAAATAACACTGTAATCAAGACACCAATGATTCTAAATGGGCAAAAGAGGTTGCTTGTTGGTCTGGGTTATTGAGCATGATGGACTATTGGTAAGAGGGGCGGGAGAACATCAATCCATTGTTTATAATGTAAAGGATAAAATAAATGAGGGTTTAAACAGGATGGAAAGTGAGAGGTTATCCCATACTGTACATTACATGCAGCTAAGGCACTTGGGACATATCTCTCAAAAGTCCAACAATAAAACATCACTAACTTGTGTATTCCTCATACTTCTGATAACAGAATGATTGCTTAAAAAACAAACCTGATAACATAGCATCTTTAATTAAAAAAATAAAAATTAAACAACATGAGAACCCGTTTCACACATAGCAGTCATACCATCAAACATGAAAAAAAAATTCTAAACACATTCTTATCTGGGAATAGTAAGTCATGACGCCCTACTAAGCAATTACCTCAAGTAATAGCCAATATGGTAATTCACACATTTTTGGTAAAAAAGTGTTTAGTCAGCTCCTAAAGAAACAGTATGATTAAGATAATTTGCACCACTGTTAAATAACTAAACCTGATGTATCTTATTATCTAATTATGCTGTGTGTATGCTCAGTACTAAGATAAAACATTTAGAATACTCATACGAATACAATTTTGGGCTCAACTAAGATGTGAATTGTCACTTTGACATTTGCAGACTTACTGGTTAAAGCAGTTGTTGTATAAACTGATGTTTAACCACATGTGCGATCTCTATAGATTGGAAGACATGATTCCTGACTGACTGGATCAGTGGTGAGTTAGTTAAACCTTATAAGAACATATTTCAGGGGAAAAACACAAGACAATATACAAAACTGTACAGTCCAGGAAAACATGGATTAAAAAAAAATCTAATAAAAAATAAAAAACACATGGTCATTTCAATGTCAGAGCAAATGGTCTGTTGTGATGTACATAGCACTGGCACATAAAAACAACAAACAGATCATTATTATGAAAGAATTAATGATTCAGAAAATTACTTCAGAAATCACAAATTCAGTCTTCCTTTGCTTGCTGTTTCATATACTGAATTGTTTACAAATGGAAAATGCATACTATTAATCTCTGTCATTGGCAACACTAAACATAAAAGGCAGTCTATATTACGAATTTACGAATGCCATTTGGGCAGTAGAGACAGTGTCAATTTGAGAAAATACACAGACTCATTATTGCATAGCTGTAGGTAGGATTTCTGGGAGATTTCCTCACCTGACTTTGATTGAAATAACGTATTTTCTTTAGTTTTAAGCATGAAAGGCACCACAGAAATAATGGCAAACTAATGTCAGAAAGCATTTCAATTGCATTTTAACATTTGACAAAATAGCCATTTCTTGGCTGAAAGGCACACACGGACAGCAAGGAACGCTTTTATGGAAGCAGCAACACTCTTCCATTGTTTTTCCCAACCTTGTTCCTCTTCTCGACTTTCATCTCTTCCCTTAGTACAGGGAAGTTAGGGAACTGACCTTTCAAAGAAAACGTTTTATTTTAGTGTCTGATGTGACTGGTGTGACTACATGTTGTGTAGTGTTTCTGATTTCTTGTGTAGAGCGTAATTAAACACTGTTTGTAATCATGGCATAATTCCACAAATACCTCAAATGCCACTCCCCTTCTGCACCATTCTCGTCTTCTTCATTCCCCAATCTCTCCCCCAGTGAGGGATAAGACTCTGTCTCAATGTGTTTTGTCCCACTCATTTTTCTACTCTGTTTTTCGATGGTTGTTATTGTGGACTACGTGGCCGTTCAGCACTGGCCCGTTTTTCTTCATCTCCTGTTTCTCCTCTTCCTCATCCTCGTCAGATTCATCCGTTTCGTCCTTGTCACTCCGGTCATCATCAACCTTTTCCTGGTGAGAGGTTGAGGAGAGAACGTGCTTAGAAAACGATTGGTTAATCGGACACACCTCCACAGCTAGCTAGTAGCGGGGCTGTGGCCACTGCTACATGAGACTCCACAGGCGTGTGTGTTGCTGTGCGTCTACGTACGTTGTTGGTTAGGAAACGCAGGGCAATGCGTATGATGAGGACGGCCCAGAAGATGTGGAGACACTGCAGCACAAACAGGAGGCCGTTGAAAAAGTAGTAGCCAAAGAACGGAGGGTAGACCGTCACTGGGTAGATCCACGTGCAGTACAAGATCCTAAGGGCAGACAGCGTGGGTCAACAAAACATCTGCAGAATGACGTTGTCACGGCGATGAGGTACGCACGACATAACACGCAGATGAGCGTGCGAGAGGCACATGGTACACCCATGATGTGTGTGTGTGTGTGAGTGCGTGCGTGCTCACGAGAGTCACAATCTGAGGGTGCTGTACTCGTGTCGGTCGTGGCTCATATAGTTTGATCATCAAAACGACATTATTAACATTTAAATGTGTGTGTTTCTCTGGTCCCGCTGTGCAACTAATTTACCGAAAGGGGAAGATTACAAGACGTGTGACGATGAAAATTGCAGCAAACACGATGAAGATGTAGTTGCAGGCATTCCTCCACCCAGCGTAGTTGAACATCTTTGCAGACTGTCAGATGGAAAACAATAGAAACAGGTAGTGAGAAATGTGACATATGCAAATAACCCGAGTTGAATTATCCTCCACTCCACAAGGTAGCAGTGCGTCAATGCCAATTAAAGCAGCCTTTTTCCCCCTACAACACATAAAAGGACATCCAATAGGCACACAGAATGTATGCTGTTTAGATTTAAAGAAAATAAGTGTTCCACTGACAAAATATATAGGCTGACTCAATTCTTACAGGTTTGACATAATTTAAAATGCAGTTGGTGCAACTGCTGATGTAATTTGAGTCCAGACACTGGCCTTGCACAATGGCTGTGCGTCACTCAGGCTATACGTCATGTCTATAATACTTTGTGTCATAAGAAGGCACTGTAACCAGGCGCTCACCTCAAGGAGGTAATCTGAGGAGTCGTGGACGAGCATTATGAGTGTCCCAGCGCGGATGTAGTTGACACACCAGGAGAAGCTGATCAGCAGGATTGTGGCTACATGATGGACAATCTGCTCCTTGAAATCCTTAATGACAATGAGACAGTGAAGGGGTCATGCTATGGAAGGGGACAGCAGCAGTTGTGTGTGTGTGTGTGCGTTGAGGCAAACATGGCTGAATCTTCATCTAGGATAGGACATTGTTACAGAGGAAGAGCACACACACACACACACACACAGTAACTTGCACTGAAACAATGACGTCTAACACAGTGTAATGTCCACCCACAGACCATGCCAGATTTCATATTGATCCAAATTGAATTGTTTGCGTATCTATTTGTGTTATTGAACAGTCGCTTCACAACACATCTACGCACGGCTTTCATATAAACTCTAAGATACTGCACGACACGTAGCCGAAAGCTGTGGGAACGGAGACGTTAACAGTGTTTATACTTTAAGTATAGTATGTATTGTATTGCATTTGCCCTGTATTATTTACTCCACTCATTATATGTACAATCCCATAGACGTTTCCTGGCCTCTCTGAACAGCCGTACGCAAGTAGGCAAATCAATGATGGGCTTACTTTGCGCTTGACGTCAAAGGCGACACTGACCAGCAGGGCGGAGTAGAAGCCCAGCTCCATCATGTAGTACCAATACTGGGAGGGCAGCAGATCCTGACGGAGAAGGAGCACTTCACCTTACAGTCTCGACATGACGTGACGTGGCAGATTATATTATAACAAATGTGTGAGCAGTCAACACCACAGGTCACTCACTGAATGTAGTCATTCTAGAAACATACCAGCACAGGGAATCCCTCCCACATCTCCTTCAGGTCATACAGCCAGGGCTTCTGGGAGAGCAGAGGAGAGAACGCTGTCATTTTAATGAGGTGACTCGGCATTGCCACGAGACAATAATTCCCTTCTTGATGAAAAATGTGACAATGTGACAAGACGAGCTACCGTGGCAACACTGTCAGTCATAGCTGACGGCAGAACAGATGACTAATGTGCATGTGTGTTTGTGGTGACCTAGGACGGGGCGCAGCTCTAAATGGAGGTACTCACATCAATGAGGGCAGCCACACCACCAATAAAAGCAAGAAGGTAAAAGGTAAATCTCCAACTGCAATAGAATACACACACACACACACACACACAGATACATATAGCTTCTGCATTAGGGTAAAAATAAAAATGATCTACAATTACAAACACCCACGCCTTACACAGGGTGGTGGTCAATTAGCAAAGCATGCACCCCTCCCTTCTATGCCATAGGGTGCTTCCTGATAAGGAAGCGCGTAGCAAAGGCTAGGCTATTGTCGTGTGCGGTCCACACCACTATGTTTGCGTCCCTGTTCACCGGAGCCAGGCCTGTGCAGACGTACTGTATTTACAGAGAACGCTAAGCTAGCGGGTCATAGACCACTGTCCTCCGGTAGAGGTGAGCGCTCCAGTCTCTACGGTGACCGAGGAACATGGAGGGAAACAGGCAGAGAGGCGGGGGGACAGTAAGCCTGTTGTCTGCCGAGGCACAATGCATTGATTCAGACGAGAGACGTGCTAACGCGCAGGCAGTGAAAGACACACACACACACACACACACACACACACTGATTAGGGAGTGACATTTGACTCCACCCTCCCAAGCTTGGCCAAACACGCCTGAACCACAAACAACAAACACTACTGCTCCACAACCGGGGTTCCTCGTCCTGGGGAAAAGAGAGCCGGTCGCCGTGGAGATGTGGCCATGCCAATGAGCGTGATGTGGGGATGGGACTACACACAGAACAACACCAAACGAGTAAGTCTGGCTCGTGCAGTCCCAGCACAACCAGTGTACGTGTCGGGGTCATCCCCAGCTCTCAGACTAGTTCCACAGCATGTGTGTGTGTGTGAGACTAGCTATCCATGCTGTGTACATGAGTTATGCTGAGTTCACATGGACCGCTTTCTGAACAGCACCGCATAAAGTCCAGTTGCTATGATGATGTTGCATTGCTTACAAATAAAGCATGTATTCAATACAATTATTTAGTGGAAAATGTTTCCCTTTATTAGTTTTGTACATTGTATTGTATGTTTGTATAGCATCTAGTGTTGTTGCACCAACAATATGACCTTCTTGTTGCCAATGTTTTCTCCCTGTGTGAGGGAGCTACGTATATCCGGTTGTAAATGCGTCGCATAAGAACGGCATGAAGTTACAATATTGCAACTTTTGGACGGCATGCCGTCTGCCATTTTGTTTTTGCGGGCCAAAACTAATTTTGCCGCCCTGCCCTCCACAAACATGATATCCGGTCTGCGTGTTCCATGTGAACACAGCATTACAGTGTCACCTGCCACTGCGCTGTGGATCGTGCACGCTGCAGCCGACTGGCTAGCTTCAATAGGGTTGGACCCTGGTCATGTGACCACAGCATGCGCACAAGGCAACCCAAAATAAACCAACAGTGCTGATAGAGCTCCTGTCCCTAAGGCCGGACTAGCATGTGTGGATGGGTCATTATGTGGGTGTGGGCTATGCGTGCAAGCTATGATATTGTGTGTGTGTGTATGTGGGGTTACCTGGCCTCACGGAACTTCTTTAGCAGGCTGGGCCTGTCCTGGTTCCTCCGTCTTCTAAACCACCGCTGAACCTGTCGCTCTGAAAAGCCTGTCTGTTTACTGAGACCCTCTGCTGAGCTCTGAGAGGCAAAGGGGAGAAGGGGTACCCATTTTTTCAGCACTTCAAGGCTAATACAACTCACACAGTACACTTGCGTTAGTCAGTAAACAGTGCGTAGGCTACCTGCGCGGGGTTCTTGTTTATACTGCAGTAATAGGCCTCCAGAGTGGGATTGTGAGGTGCTTGTAGCCGCGTAGATTCTTTAACCCCTAGGAGAAAAGCCAGAGGTGTTGCCACCATCCTAGAAACAAGAACAGATGAACAAGATAAGAATCAGAGAGGAAGACAAGATTGGGGAGTAAAGTAAAGTGAGGAACATTTACTGAAATGCAAATGCAGAATGGACAACATGTTTTTAGGAAAATAAATAATAGAATATGATTGACGAATGCCCGTGGAGGACACCAAAATCAGAAAAATTTGGTTTGCGTACAAGTACAGCACCAAAATATTCTAATCACCAATCCATAGCTGTAATGTTTTGGGTTATGTTGTTCATTGTTACGGTTTGTTGGATGCTATACATGAAGCAGATACTTATAGTGAATAAAATATAGGTGCACTCGACGACAACCGTCTGCTTTAGGAAATTAAGCTCCGTCAAATGAAACGACGACGAGACTTCCATTCTAGAGAATCTGATCAGAGCTCAAAGCAACCGAGAGGGTTAATGACACGTGATCAAAGAAAATGGTACTACGGCAGATGGACAGCTATTGTCACGCATACAAGTCTACGCTTATGAGAGGAGGCAGGGAGGGAGAGCCTTGAACGATCCACAAAAGGCAAACATACCGCTCGAAGATCTGCCGGACGACAAGGAACACCAGGGAGATGGGCAGCGCCACCCAGAGGTCGCTGGCCTTGGCATAGACCCTGCCGTCTCTGTCCTCTAGGTCGGCCCAGCCCAGGCCCTCTGGAAACCACAGCCGCTCTTGCCAGAACCAGTCTCTCAGTCCCTGCAGCATCCTGTAAACACACAGCGCTGGGAACGTTATAATCAGCTACTGCAGGCTAATTGTATGCTAATGCATTTCTTGTCAAATTCTACACAGACCTGCGGCTTTGTTAAAAGGAGGGCAAACAAAGCAGCGAAGCACCATTCACAACAGCAATGGCGCTTGGCTTCGTAATTTGTTTCCAAAACTTCTAAGTGAGTTTGTTTTGATTTAAGCTCAAAATTAGCAAGCGTTATAGAGAATGACCCAACATTTAACGGTAAGCAACACCTGGTGAAAAAAGTACAAATGCAATGCAAAGGGGTAGTTTAAGCAAAGCCACAGAAAACATAGAAGACACTGTTTAAATCAGGCGGAAAGGTGTGTTACTACTAATTCACAGGCTTAATTTTGGCTGGCTGTGGGGGGATTCTTAATGCATATTACAGACTACAGGGACTATAGAGATGCAGGAGAGGTAGAACCAGGACATCTTCTGCTGTATTGCTAGAGCACAAATGTTTTTCTCAACAGGTGACCGACTTCTACTCAGAGAAATACGCTAGTAAGATGAAGTAGTGGCACAGAAAAAGAGGCCTGAAGAGGTAAAACATCTGGCAGTCATGACTCGTCCATATGGGCACCCTCACCCAGCCCACAAACACACACTCTCACACACACACACACACACACACAAACACTTAATCTGCTCACTGCAAATGTAAATTCCAAACCATCCCTCCCCCGTAACCACTCAACCCCACCACCCTTCTACTGTCTCTGCAGAGAGGCTGCACTTACTTCAGCTGAGGCCGTGTGTAATTGCTTCTCAGGCCTGGATCTCTTTCAAATAAGCAACTCGACGTGAGTTGTGTTGAGTAAAACATACGGCTCTAATAAAGTACGATCTTGGAAGTTGGCCGGGACATTTTGAGTTTGTGAGAGAAGCTAAATGAGTTTCTGTCTCTGGGCTTGATTTACAGCACTATCCCTTTACGGTTGCTCCCTAACCTACTTGGAATGTGTTCAGCATGAACGATTTGTGACATCAATCAGTTTGATCAATTGATAATAAAATGAGTTCCTTTACTTGTGTTAAGAAAAAGCAACAAGGAGGCGGTGTCATGGTTGAGTTAATATGTTCTTTTCCAAACCATGTATGTTAGTCATGGCCCAGGTTTCCTGTTGCTACAGAGGTGCTGCCAAGGCCCTAGGATTCCCCTCCCCTCTCTCCATAGTGCACAGGTGGCTGATGGGAAAGCTGACATGATTCTTCCAGTAACGCGGCCAAACTTTCACTTCAGTAGCTCTACAGCTGACGTTTTCTCATCGTCCATGGCTCTGCTTATTGGCAAGCCTCCTCATAGAGTAGAGTGTGTGTGTGTTTGTAAAAGGAGTGTGACCTAACTGACAACAGATTAGAAGAGTGTCTCATGAGCACAAATAGTGAAGGTGCAAAGGCCACTAATGCAGACAGTAATCATGGGTGCTGCGCAGTCACCTGCTTTTCCATAATAAGCCCTGGTCTGGTTGTAACCTAGAATAAACAATATCAGAAACAGCCAGCGTGGATGCTCACAAACACTAAACACAATAAACACGGTCGTTTGCTTACTTTAAATAAGACACAATGTGTTGAATACATAATATGTGTCTATATACTGTATACAATACTGCATGTACTGTATATTTTTTTTTTTGAGAACATATATGAAGCGACCTCCACAATTTAGCTCAATTCAATTTAATTCAATTAAAAAAACTATTGTCTATCACGCAGTGATAGAACATTGTCTTAGGTGTAGGGCTCACAGAAGACTCATAACACAGGAAATATACAAATAGCAATAAAAACAAACAATCTATAAATAAATAAATATTGCTGGTGTGCAAATAAGTATTAAAATGTGTCTATTTGGTCTTCCCAAGCTAGTATTATATCCAGCATGGTACAGCATTTGCTCCAACAGAAGCCCTAACTCTTGCTCCTATTGGATCATATGATCATGTGACCTGACTCTGGCCATTTTGCTGATCCAATAAAGATGAAGGATGACTCCAGCAGTGGAGTGAGAGAGGCACTATTAGTATCACTCTCTGAATATATATATATTTATATATACACACACACGCACACACATGCGCGCACACACACACTCACACAATTTACTGTATATGAGTATACATTATATGGATGTGGTGGTGATTCTGAATAAACATCGGGCTGGATAACTAGTTCAGCTGTGACACATGTACTAAGACTAATGTTGATTTACCAACTGCTAATGTGGGTCCACCCAACAAGTGGTGTTTGAATTAAGTGTTTCAGTAAAGCAGACATAAGGGCTATGAGACCTTAAGAATTTAATATAAGAAAATTTTTAACACACTACCAGCTACTAACATGTTTAAGATGTTTTATCAAGGAGACAGGACCAGTTGAGGTATTGAGTCCTGAGAGGAACCTTTCCTTTTTCTAGTGCTTTTTATCTCTTCTCTCTTTAGTTTTAACCATGAACTATTACTTCTTGAAAGCATGCCTAACAACACAGATTGCTGAAATTGTTATGTTTGATAAGTTTACAAGACATTTGTAACACTCCGCTCAAGATAGACTGCACTTCTAAGGCAGGTTTGTTCCTTTACATACTGCCACAGTCATACAAACCACGTGAGAAGTTATGACACATGATAGAATATCTTGAAACCCCATCTTTGTAAAAAAGATAAGGCTGCTATAAGTACAGTAAACAAATAAACTATTAGGCATATATAGCAAACAAATGACATGTAAAATAAGATATACATTATAGTTGTTATCCTATGTTGTGGGTTTTAGATAGAGATTTAAGCAAAGCTAACTTCAAACTAATTTTCCCTGATAAATTATTGATGGTAGCCCCAATCAAACAGCATTGGTGTTGCAATCAAGGTGTGAGGCTATTGTAATGGATATTGTCTTAACCTGGCTGTGTGTATATGCATTTGCATGTGATTGAGAATCATTTAGCCATTAGGATTGTTTTGGAGTGAATGCAGATATATCGGTCCCACTGTGGTTAAGATACAGGACTGCCCTTTACAACAGAGCTATAACTATTCGCTTAGTCATTAGGTGATAGTGTAACAATGTTAAAGCTCTCTATTAATCTATGACGGTTACAATAGCACTTTACTGAGACAACATTCTTGATCAATCTGATTTATAGCGCTGCACAACAGAGTAATAGATTACCATACATAAAATGAAATGACCTTCACAGAGGTATTTATTAAAAAAGAAAGAAAAAAATATGTGGTGGTAAAATTGTAGCTCCTGACCTGCATTATCTTCTCACTGTCATAATTTACCACTAACTCACTCATTGTTCAAGGAGATATTGACCTACAGTCATTTATAGACATAGCCCAATTAAATATTAATGTGTGGAACGTGTTATTCTTGTTAATGTGCACTACATCTGCTTTACACACAGATGAATCAGAAATGCAAGCAGCAGCAGCCAATAGTAGCCTATAGCCTACATTGGCCTTAACGGTACAAAGGGGGAGTGGTTAGCAACTAAATGCTTTAGAAAAGTCTGAGAGAGAGCATATGGTAACCTATCGTGCTATCTTGTGTTTTTCTAATTGATTGTAGTTGATTGATTGTAGAAGTGAGTGGTGAAAAGTATGACCTAATTCTGTCACAACTGTATTTGCTCTCTGATTGCACGCATAATCCCGGTTACTGTATTTCTAAACAAGAACATTATACAAGCAGTCATCAAAGCGGCGGCATTGTGCAGAAATTGTTCTCCCCTGAAGCTTTTGTCAGTTACATTGTTTCCATCAAAGGGCCGATGATGTTGGTCACAGACACAGACATTGTCCAAGTAGGCTATAAAAAGTAAACAAAACTGCATCTGCGTAGCCTGCAATATGGACAAATGCTAGCCCGGCTGTAAGCAAGGAAACATTACGATGGGGGAGTGTAGCACGACGCCGACCCGGTTTGACCACAGAGTTTAGCTCATGCTGTCATCTTGAACTACGAAGTTTCAAATTTAAACACATAGGCTACACACCACTATATCTGATAATTGTGTACAAGATAGTAAGTAGCCTAGCATTTTCATTTACACTAGTGCGCAGTGACGTAGGCCTAGCTACTGTACTGTATGGGTGATGGTGTGTACCGACCACACGCTTCCGAAAGGGTCTATTCAATAACATGAACGAAAGTAACGGTAGGCTACTTACTTTGGTGTCCTCGATTGCGGCAAAGTTCCAGTATCGTGTGAAATACGTACGGCAACGTAAAAAACTATGAGAGATAATTCAATTATTTTATTGTGTTTTATCTATTCTAAAAAATGCCTTTCTCCGAGTCGCACTGAAAGTATCATTACTGTCCAGTTGTTCGTTTGTTTAATCGGCGCTGTTCACGGTCCGGCCCAGTTTTCACACCATAGCCGCACGTTTCCTTGTGGCTAGTAGGTTAGATGTAATTTTCTTCTGAGGGATGATACATTTTACAAAATAAATTGTTGATGATTAGATAGATTGTTGCCACTAATATTTTCTTCTTCTTCTTAGCCTTGAATCATTTAGTCGACCTATAGCACCACTATAAATCTTGCCGTGTTGCAGCTTTTTATTTTCTTTCTCCCAGCAGACGGAGGAGAGTAGGATCTAATCTGATTGTTGCCCGGGATAGGCGTAGGTCAGCCTTGCTGAAGAACGGACTGCAAGAGCTGCGTAAGGGAGGAGGGCGAATAACGGAGGAAGTATGGAACCATAAGGAAGGGCCTTGGATGACGTGCA
>JAODVN010220367.1:0-11721 GCA_025434125.1 Chologaster cornuta
CACACACACACACACACACACACACACACACACACACACACACACACACAGACGCTCACAGCGCTCGTGTCGTCAGGCTATAAATACCCCTGCAGCACTGCATGCATTGGGCATATGGAGCTATGCTAACCAGCTTTGTGGGCCATGGACAACTTAAAGGTATAGTCAGCTATTATTAATAACCTAGTTATAAGCTACACACTTGTTGCTAAATTTAGCAAATATCTCCTCACATTTCTCTCGCTTACTGTACCGTTCTCTGTGCATGCTGAAACTTCTTTTTTTCATGTTGGAGGATGACAAACGCACAAATAAATGTGTGAATTATTTAAAATCTCTCAATTTAATGAAATAGGTTTCGTAACATAATGTCACATTTTACTGCAATAGTCTAGTAGGTAGTCCGGTTCCAAACAACCCAACTTGTTTGGAACCCCCCCCCTTTCCCCCATGGGGCCAGAATACAAATACTGGAGTACTTGCTCATGTTCTCTGTTGGGTACTCGAACAGTCAAAATGACCAAAATGCACATCCCTAGTTGAAACAATTATCCGGTACGCACTGACTCTAAAAACAGGAACATAAACAAAGTGGCAAACACCGCTCACAACAACACCGGCACTTAGCTTCACAAAGCGTTTCAATGTGTGGGGCAGGGCTTCGGCGGGAGTTTGGTTTTTATTTGAGCTAGAAGCTAGCAAGCGTTGTCGAGAACGACTAGAATAGAGAGCACACACTGGACATATTAAATAGCAAGCAGAGCTTCCCTGACTTTGCATGTCTGCATTATATTACTCACGTCATGACTCTCTTACCTAATCTCTTCCTGCCATATGTAGACTAGCAAACATTTATGTGAGCTATATTGTCTTCCATTTGTCACGGTCCAATTCGTCCTCCGCTGCACGGCTCAGATCTTTCACTAGCTCATCAGACTGGTTGGTCTCTCCCATACGAGGCAGAGAGCGAGGGGTACCAGTTTAGACGGAGTGCTGTAGCATGTTTCATGTCATTTAACACTGTGCCTTGTCCATACACCTGGCCAGCACTGATCAGAGTGAGAGAGTCTTGGCACGACAGTGAACAGGTGTTCATATGGCACAGAGCCACTGGCTTGCATGACTTTTAGGCTTTAATAATGTTGCCTGGCAGCCACAAGCAGGTTCTGGAAGATTCTCCAGAATTAGGTCATGGCTGCCAACCCGTAAAGATGGGAATTAACAGGAACCTCACAATACAACGTTATTAATTTTTTTGTGATACTGTGTGTGCATTTGGATTCTGTAGACATGGTGATATGAAGCGTGTTGTGGAAAGGTAATGTTTGGCGTAGAATGAGCCGGGGCAGAACCAGGAGGTTCTGGTATCTACAGGTCCATACGCATTATTGTGCCTTAACAGAACACAATGTATTGTAAATCCCCTGCGCCCCCTGTGGACAATAGAGTAAAATCCCCACCCAAAATGCTGCGCATTCATCCACACACACACACACACACACACACAATGAATGTGTATTCAAAACAATACCATGTATTAACTCCCAATAAAGATTACCCTTGTTTTTTTCCATATGTACACAGTATGAGCTGGAACCTGTCAGATTCTGTTCAAACGACATATTTCATTATATAGTGCTGTATCTGTCGCTAACCAATGATGGGCTTTCATTTTCATTAAACTTATAATTTCAATCTACAACACCCATCAGTAGAAAATCTCCACTTTGCAGAGTGGATGAATAGACTCAACAGTGGCTCATTGTCCACACCAGGGCACATGACGAGCCTTATTAATGCCAAACGTTGTGCCCACCAAGCAGCCCAACGCAGACCACATTGTGCTTCCCTACAAAGAAATGAGAGCATTTCAGACAGACAGATATTAGTTTACCCTTACTGCAGACACGGATAAATATTCATGGAGGACCGTGTGCCAACATCAATGAGCAGAGTATCTAATGAACAAACAGACTCAAAGAAGTTTATCTGCCGAGCGCAAAGAAACGCTATGAATAATGAAAGGGCCGCTGCTTAATAATAAATGCTTGTTCATCCACACTTGCAGCTGCGTGAGAGGAAGTTCATTATATCAAATCTTGTTGTAGAGAGGGACTCAAATAATAGCACTGTTACTACAACAGCCCCTGTCCACTCTAACGCTACATTGTCGCTATGAAAACATTCAAATATTCGATATTCAAATAAATATATAACTTTGTGAGTTGGTGCGCGGACACACACACACACACAATGCTAGCTAATAAGTCTATTAGAAGGGCTAAACACTTAAAATAAAAGGGAACAGATAAATTGTTCACTCCATTACACACACCCACTGCATTCCCATCCCCTGTGAGAACACTGCATTTTATCTATCAACGAGATGGGTCCAGTCTCTCTCCCCAACTTAAAGACCAGACCTGGGCAAAGTCAGGTTCGGGGGCCAGACACTTTGAGACATTCTACCTGGTCGATACAAACATTTTTGAAATAATAATAATAAATAATAATAAATAAATAAATAATGATCAATACAATTACTTGACAAGCTCTTCAGAATGTTACTTTATTTACTGCTGCGTAAACAAAACATAGTTAAAGTGAACTGTTAAGTTTGATTATGAAAATAGTGTTGCATAGGAATAGCCATGCATAAATATGCAAGTTAACAAAGTCAGCTGTTTTGTGTTTTATTTTAAAATGTTTTAGCATGTTGGTTAAAAAAGTAATGTGGCCCCAAAGTGAAAACAATTGCCCACCCGTGAATAGACCTAGAATTTACGCAGAATATCAAACTACTTCTGGCAAGCAGCGAAGGCAATCTTTGGATCTCCAGGAATGCAGGAGTCGACTGTAAGGTAAGTAAAGCCATCTCTTCCTCACTACTATACATCATCGTCGCCACTTGTTATGTTGACGTGTACCAAAGAACTTTACATCAAACACGCATGCAATGCATTCTCCCTCCATCCTCCCCTTCACTTTACACTTCCGCCTTCTCCGCGTCTCTCGCCCTCTACCAGCATTCTTATCAATTTCATTCCTTTGTATCATACTGAGAACATTCAGACACAACACTACGCTATTTCTCTCCTCTTCAATGGAGCAGTGTTCGCCTGTAGCGCTTTCACGGTGTCCTGCAACGTTTTCGTTGACGCTCTAGTACAAATGCATGTCACGTGCTGCATTAGCAGAGTGCTAATACTAACATTGGTAGCTGCTGCTCGCCTGGTATTGTTATATAGTTCTATGGGTCCCAGCACTAGTTACAACTGTCCAATTGTCACTGATACCGATCCAGCTATTTAAGTCAGAATCTGACCGATTTTCGATCTCACTATTGTATTGGTGCCATCCCTATCCTTTCTCTGTTGTTAAAGCAAAACAGACACTGTCAAAAATTGAGGATGCGTTTTATGTAGACAAACTCCTGTTCCTGCTCTGCTTGTTTAACCTAAGATTACTACACACACACACAGAGAAACAGATCGAGAGAGTGCTTCAATGTTGACAGCTCTAGGCAAGAACAAGGAAGAAAGCTCTCAAGTGTTCACCATATTATAGCAATAGACTACATATTGTGATAATGGAATACCGCACAGTGCTGAACTGATTTATTCTCATTCTTTTAGCAAAACTATGGCATCCCTACTGGCATTACAGCAGAAATAATTAGGTCTATGTTTTTATAGTGGCAAAGGCTTTCAGTCACACTTTGCGTGTCATTTGCAGTCACTTTTAATAATCCATAATATGCGTTTAGTTTTATTTCTAAACATTGAAGTAGTAGCATATTTATAGTAACAAGACTTAGAATCCGATTGCAAAATTACATTAATCTAGGGTGACAGAGCGGCCCTAAATGAGGAATCAGATTCAGTACACCATTGTGGTCACACACACCCCCAGTCCCCGTTTTCCAGCCAAGCAAAAACATTTGTAGGTGTAGTTCCAATGTGCCACAGATTACCTTTCAATTTCCCATGCACTTGTTGAATGGTAAATTACACATTATTATTCAGACCAGCGGACACACTCAAGAGCCGCACGGGCCATACCATAACTGGCTACACGGTAACAAAACAACGCTGATAGAGTCAGTTACCTGTCAATAACAGTTTAAACACGACACTCCAGGTAATACAGGCAATGGAGTGGAAGTTGCTTCAGAGTGTGTGTACGTTCGTGAGATTATGGAGGAATTCATTAGAAGGCTCGGCCAGTGACTGCGACGGTTGTGCAGCGCGCTCATAGGCGGACCCTTGAGTGTGAGAGAGATGTCAGGTTTTGTGGCCACGCATGAATGAGCTGATCTGGACGCGTGCACACAGTTGTGGCCGCTGAAGGTGCCTTTCTTCCTCTCCTCGGTGAAAAATCACAACAAGGCTGTCTATCTGGTCTGTAAAAGGAAAAAGTACACAATCAAAGTACCGGTGATCAAAAACATGTTTCGCTATACAATATCTCGATGTACCGGGTGAGCAGCAGTTCATTAGAACCACACATTTTTGCAAAAACAGTTTGTAAACTTAAAGGCTGGGTCAGTCATGCTTGCTAACTTTGAGCTTAAATCAAAGCGCTATCACACGTAGAAATGCGTTGCGAAGCAAATCGTGGGATCTTTGTCGATACAAGCGGTGTTGGCCACTTTGTTTATGTTGCCATTTAAGGAGCCATGGCTGTGTAGAAGTTTCAGATTCATTTACCACACAGAACGATAGCCAAATGGTGAATTTGTCAAAAAGAGTATTTTGCCTGCAATAGTTGACTATACCTTTAAACCACACACACACAGACACACACACACACACACACACACACAGAGGCATTAGTCCTAAAGGAATGCTAACTGGGGGTCAAGAGGTCAGCCTGTGGGATGATGTCCCCGTCCCCCGTGACCTGACCAGCACTAGGTCAAAGAGCGGGCCAACATTCTCAGCATACAGGTTCGGCAGACAGGCATGAGGAGGAGACAGTAGACAGCGTACAGCAAGACAGCAAGCAGCACTCCAGCAGATAGACTCAATCAGGGCCTGTGCCCTCCACTTACTCTGCCATCGATTCACTATGCCTGTGGGGCAGCTTGGCTGAAGAGCAGCGGGCGCGGGATGGGGGGGGTGGATTAACGGGTGGATTAACATTGAAGAAGGTGGCTTAGCGCGTTAGTTAGGGTGTGCCCATCATTCAATTCACATAAGCCAGGTGGAGGCTCAGGCAAAAGTGTGGGTGTGTGTGTGTGTGTGTGCGCGCGTCAGTCCACAAGGTCATAGTTGACATTATCAGCCCCTCCACACACACAAGACCCCACACATATTCCACCAGTAGTCAATGCGTTTAAGGATCAGATAGCTATAGATGGCGCCAATAGCCAACTTGTCCCCAGTCAACGGCATTGTGGCTCACAATGGACCAGAGACAATAAAGCCCTTGTCCTCTTGAAAAGAAAGCAAATCCAATTCTTCCAGTCTGCACAAAGACTCTTGCTGATTCTCTTGCATGACGTCTGGTTTTACCTGCATCAGTACAACTATAATATAGTGCGTGTGTGTGTGTAGTCTGCACTAGCTAGACCACTGCTTGTTATCTTGAGCGGTGGGCCTTCCGACACATCTTCTCCAAGCCATTGCACCCCTGGCTATGTGTGTGTGTGTGTCTGAGTCATCTCGCCCTTGTTGTCATAGTCACCAATGTGCCACTGTCCAACGTGAGCTGTTAGTATTTTGTGGTTTTTAAGAATTGCAAAGTCCTACTTTACTTGGTGACATAAGAGCTTAACAGTTACAGCAGATGCCTTTTCGACCTGTTCAAAAACACAAATCTATACTTATAACAGGCCTGCAATCAATCCAGCTACAGTATTTAAAGCATACCCAGTCGTAGGCAGAATAAACTTTTCATTCACACCTGTTCTGTGCACGTCTGTTGAGTAGTAATAGAATAAACATGTGCACCTCAAGGCTCCTCTCCATACACACACTGCATTCATTTCTCCAACTGCAGACCTGCACGTATTTACCAAAGAGTCCTCAAATAGCGTGGATGTCCAGCTCAAACCTAGCCAGTGTCCAAATGCCATTTCGCTGTGGCATTTGGACACCGTCCCGGGGGAGTGATCTGCCTAATTTAGAAGCTGCAGCAGAAAGTACACATTATAGGAGATGGAGATAAAAGAGAATAGGAGGTGTGTTGGGGAAGGAGATAGTCCAACAGGAGCCTTCCCTAGTGGTGAAGGCCTCTCAGTCAGTACCAGTCATCCTCCAGCGGGCTGAGCCGCACAAACGAGGCGCTCGCCCCGAGTTGCCACTAGCATTTATGTAACCACAAGTGGCATCGACGTGACCTCTGGTTATTCTCTGGACCCGCGTGGGACGGCGAGTGCACGCTTTACATATTGTCCCGAGGACAATTCTGTGGCGGTCAGCTCCCGCCTCCCGACAACCTCATTCATCTCCAAGTATTGGTCTGGCGTTTAGCCAGGCCTTGGGATAGGTTACACAGCCATAGCCGTCGTTCACAGAATTGTGATTGGTGGGGGGCGTGCCGTGCGGCAAACAAGACACAGAGGCATCGGACAGTGGAAGCTTGGCGCAGACACTTAATGTCAGCCAGCTTTACATCTCGAATTTCAAAGCCCGCTGAGGGAGCAGGCCAGGGATCCATGAATCGATTGAGAGGGTTCGCTTAATTACGGGATCACGCAGATACGCGCACCCCCCCCCCTTCCAATTCTGATATTCCTCTCCTTCTTGGTATCCCATGGCTTCCTCAAAGTCCTCCGCTGGTCCTGGCCACGGTTACTCACCAGCCCATAACCTAGTTACACCGCAGTTCATCTGCAAGCGTTTAACGTGTGTGACTCAGGCTGCTCCACTTTCACACTGCATGGCGCGCGTGCTTCTGCGCTTTACTAAACATCCATAGCCTCGCATTCCCATTAAACCTTGCAGATACTGTACAGCGCATCCAATTCATTATTGTGAACTATTACAGACACCACCTGCATTTGTGTGCCGTTTTACCATTTTGTGGATATAAATACTATGAGATTCTCTCTTACAGCACAGACCACTGTGGGAGCATTGGATTTTTACCATCCTGGTCAAACAGTCTCCACCAGACACCAAATCTGTCACTATACCCACTACTCATTTGTGACTACGGAGATCCGCCATTGGCCCTCTGGTCAGTGTTCCAGCTCTGTGCTGGAGCCAGATGGGAGCCAGCAGCGTCTGTGTGTGGTTGCAGAGAGGACGGTAGTCTGAAGGGTCATCCTACTGGGCTGGCCTTGCGTTCAGGCCCAGTGAATCGTGTTCACACCATCCGCCATCTTGTGCTCCAGGCAACTGCATTAGCGCTCACAGATGCTTAGGGGTTGACAAACCGCAGGCGAACACACGCGCACACACACACCTGCCTCGCAGCATGGTCAAATAGTTAGAGTACTCTAGGTCAACAGGGGAAGTCCCTCATCAGTTAGCGTGTTTCACCACAGTTCCTCAGTAGGAGGCTGCGCCGCACACAGACAACTGCTGCTGCTTCCAATTATGGGCCCATATTTGTCTTTCAGCTTTCAGAGTGCTTGGCTCCATGTTAGCATGTGAAAAGCAGAAGTGGACGCTTCTGGATCCAGCCCTGAACAATTGGCACCACACCCATGTATTAGAAATCGTTCTCTCTCTCTCTCTCCCCCTCTATTTCTCTCTCTCTCCCCCCCCCTCCCATGGAGAGGACGCCAGATGAAAAATGAGTCCTTGTGAAAATCATAATGGAAGCACGTCTGTAATTGAATACCGCCGTCTGAGTCCTTACAAGAGGACTCCTACGTGATAAGCACATAAAGCCTACCATTTCTCCCACCACCACACCGACCAATTCAGTCGACACGCATCGCCAAGAGCCACCGAGGCCAAGCCATCGCCCGTTTCAGCTCAATAAAACAAAACAAGAAAGATTGCATGGAGAGATGAAAATACTAGTTAAGGCGGTCATTAGCATATGAGGCTGACTGCTTTGCTTACCTTTGCATATGCAAATATATGGTGAAATACACGCACACACTCCCTAGTAAACATACAGTGAGTTTACTTTGTGAGCTGCCTTTCGGAGATGGATTGAGCACAGCAAAGAAGGTACATGGTGGAGTAATGTCTTGGGCAGACACAACACTTGCGTACACTTGTTTGGCTGACATAAATACAGTCCTGAAACACACACACACGCACACACACACACAGCCTGAGGCCACAGAAACACAGAAGAACACTATTATTCTTGGGGTAGACTATAAACGCCGCTGTGCCAAAGAAGGTATCGGACTACGTTTTCCATGCAAACATGACACCAGGGGAGTGGCTTTCCGCACACAGTCCCAAGCTGACCCCATTGTGTCTCTCCGTTTTGGCATTGTGCGGAAAATGCTTTTGGATTTTACTGGGCTACCTCTGGGAGCTTCCTTGTTTAGTTTAAAACAGAAATGTGAGCTTTCAGAGGAAGAGTAGGATGTTTGGATTTTAACCTAGAATGTTTGTGCCACTCAAGACGCTGCAGCTAGACATCTGTGAGACATGGCGTAAAACAATGCAAAACATCTTGCGCTAGGCTGACAGTGCTGTCAAGTAAAGTTAAGGATTCCAGAGACAGGCAAAACAGACAGTGGACTCTGAGATGTGTGTCAGTCCAGCCACTGGCATGTTGGTGTAGATAACACAACTAGGTTTGAAGAGCTGAGAGCAGAGTCAATCCCTTCCAAGACTAAGTGATCACACCCTGTGGCGGAGTTTGGTATGGCCACGTTTCTTAGAACTGTACACATGGTATCCGTGTTTGGCTCCTACATAGCTAGTAGCTAGCGTATAGCATGGCAGAGATGGGAGGCCCCGGCTGTCTTCGCATTAATGGTACGGTACAAGCAGTGGGAGGCAGCGGCTGACTGAACATATAGCAACTGATGGAGACAAGAGACAACTGGCCTTACTTTCAATTTCAGAGTGAAGAAAGCCCCGCTTGGTAGTGACTGGGTGGTGTGTGATGGGTGGAGGTGGCTCAGCTGCAGGGTTTGTCCATTTGTTTTGTTGACGGTTTGAGGAGATGGTATGACAACGAGTGAACTTGAAAAGAGAAGCAATCTGTACGATATGGCGTCTCACTGATATCGTCTTTATTAGACTATTAGACTGAGAAGTATTCATATTCTAATACGCTAATGCTTTCATTTAAAACAAGTTTACGAAATAGTGTGATCTTTGTTATATAGACCTATGGTTTTGGTGTGTTATTTCACTAATTAAATCGAAATTGATAGCATTTCCTTGAGGAATAATATTACAGCTTTGCACTTAATGAAAAACAAATACATTTTACCACCCAAAGAAAACAAAAGAAAAATTACAAAAAAACTGAAATAAAAATAAAGGGCAGAGAAGGGTTAAACATAAATATAGCATCACATAAATATCTTCATTTCTATTTAAAGCAACCTCTATATACCCACACACACACACACACACACACACACACACACACACACACTCTAAAGCTAAACCACACACCATTTTAGGTGGCATTTCTCTCTTCTCAGGCTTGAATGCTCCTATCCAGTGGGAAAGAGATGTGGAGCCAGTCAGGAAGATGCATAGAACTATATGTTGGAAGTGGCAGACAGTAATGAGCACCAACACAAGAGAACCAGTCAAAGCGGCCAGAGCTAAGCCGTGGTGTCCCAGCAGCAGCCCGGTTCAGTCTGAGGACAGAGGCAGTATTATAGAGCCAGTGGCCAGACCAAGAGGAGAACAAAGTCTCCTGTGTGTGGGAGCCTCTGGGGTATCCTAACAGCTGGGAGATAGTGAGGCTTCTTACATGACTCCCAACAAATCATGCACGCACACAACACGCTCTGCATTCATTTATTTGCTAAGACTATATAGTTGTGTTGTTGTTAACCTGTGCATCACCTTCAAGTCAGAAAGTGTTTTATTTTTTGTGCCATATTTTCTGTATCCTCTCCGACTGCATGCATTATTCTATGTCCTCCTGTCACCTCCTCCCCTCCTCTGTGGAGTAGAGCAGGAGGAAGAGAGATATTCTGCTAGCTAGCATGAAAAAGGCCAGAGACTGGCAGAAGATGAGAGCAATGTCAACAAATAAGAGAGGTCCAAAAGTCTCTGCAGGAGCTTTGCCAAACAAAGCTCTTGTATCACGAGGGCCTCAAAAACAGAGGAGGAAATAAAAACCTCAAACTGTTCTGGGATGCCATTCTTTATAACAAGGAGCTCAAAACCAGCTTCCAATAAGGCTCATCATAATGTTTTCTTCTGCTTTCGGTGCGCTATGTGCTTTCCCGTGAGTAAAACACCGTCCGCACACACATTCTTTTTACATTTCAAATTACATTCCGTCTCCCAAGTTGAACATTTTCGTGTTGCTCACAGCAACCACATAGGCAATAGCTAAAGCTCAGGAGATAAGGTACTGTGAAGTGCACACTTCAAAGCAACTAGTGCAGTGGTTTGGAACCCCAGCAAGCATAGGCGGCCTCCCTCTGCACTTCCTCAAAGCGGAGGATGGCTGAAATCAATAACTGTTTGCAAATGTCATTATAGAAGGAGACATCTTTGCAGTGCCAGGTGACTAAAAGTGTATATAGTATTCAGTTCACTTTTAAAAAAAAGAAGCTTTTACCAGATGCCTATATTATTTATAAACCAATTCTGAGCTGGACTATAGTGGATATAAAATGACATGGTATATTAGGCTATACGTTGACTTTGATAGATAAGGACATTGCATAGGCCTACCTTGAAAGATATCACCCACGCCTATTGTGAAGCTGGAAAGAAAACTTTGCCTATAGCTCCCTAATGCTTCCCATGCAGTCTGGAGCAGTCATGTGATGCTATACAGAAATGCAATTACTATACAGACATCTGCCAGGGGCTCCATATAGATAGGGCCTCTATGAAACCCAGCCCATAAAGGCCTTCACTGTGCACGCTAGTATATCTAGAAGTTAACAAATACTCATGTGATCCATATAAATGTAGTCACTTTGGATTCATGTGAGTTCCGGGAAAGAAATTAAATATTGCATACTTTCAATATTATTAACATTGGAACTGTTGATGAACCAACCGGGTGCTAGACAAGTGTTTACCTTGGACAAACTATTAGGCTCACATGACAAACATTTGGTAAAGTCCACTCTAAGGTGCTGGAAAGGAGGGTTCGGCCATTTGTCGAACCTTAGATTGAGGAACAACAATGCAGATTGCGTTCTGGTTGTGGAACAACTGACCAGCTCTTTACTCTCGCAAGGATCCTGGAGGGGGCCTGAGAATATGCCCTTCCGGTCTACATGTGTTTTGTAGATATGGAGAAGGCGTATGACCGGATCCCCCGGGAGATACTGTAGGAGGTGCTGCAGGAGTATGTGGTGAGGGGTCCCTTTTAAAGGCAATCCGATCCCTGTACACCCAAAGCGTGAGCTGTGTATGGATTCTCGGCACTAAGTCAGACTTGTTTCAGGTGGGGGTTGGTCTTAAGTGGTGACCATAAACTGGTGATATTTCCAAATGCGGCGTAGGCATGGCATGTAGATCTATTGCCCAGAGTGTATCTGACTGTAGACAGTTAGTAATACAGTCAATGAATAATCGTGATGAATAATTGCAATCTCGATATTTATCAAAATAATCGGGATTAGCATTTTGGCCATAATCGTGC
>JAODVN010220472.1:0-11721 GCA_025434125.1 Chologaster cornuta
GTGTCTAAGAATGAAAGTGTTATTAAGTGATATATTTGGGTCCATTTAAACTTTAACTTATGAGATAACTTGTCTTGTTGAGGGCTAACTCCAGGAAGTAACTGTAATGACCCTTTTATTAAGGTCTAGTTTGTTTTATTTTATTATTTGCAGATGTGTTCTCGCGATTGAACAGCACTTTTTGTAATGCTACAGTTGAGTTGTACACAACAGCGTTGGTTTCCTCAACTGTGCTGTTAAAGGAACCCGTTTGCGCTGCCGCAGGCTCATCACATTACGCTGATGTTTTTTTGTTGTTTGCCTTTTATTTTAACAACCCTGCGGTTGTATAAACCCTGCCATGCGGCCGCTCAGTATCGCCGTGGATACAATAATACTTAAATAATCGCAGCAATAAAAGAGCATGCACGGCGGTCACGCACCCTGACGGTGACGCGCTTTGTCCCCTTCTGAACTCTTTTACAGCCCCTCGGACGTCTGACGCGCTGCTTGTTAAAACGAGCGGCAGTCTTTCTGCCACGGTGGGTCTGACTGCATGCTTGTTTGGGCAGCGCCGAGATGCCATTCTGCCACCTGTGACCCAAATTAGAGCCTTTAAGGGGAGGTTATGAGCGGGCTAGTTGGGGGTTGCACAGAGGGAGGGTGTGTGTGTGTGTGGGGGGGGGTTAATTACGGTTTCAAGCGAACTCGTTGGTGTAGAGGTGCTGGACACAATAGAGCTCTTCGTCGCAAGCCCCCCACCCCCTCTCCAGCACACACTCACTGCTAGGTCCCACAGCTACGGTGGGATGAGGGGGAGGGATGTTGAGGGGTTTGGGGTCGCAGGGGGATGTGGTAGGGTCCTTTTTTTGAGTGCACAATACAAATAAATGCACTGCACACAACCGTACATCCACGTCCATCACTGTCTGTGTTGGGAAGAGGGGGAGAGGAATGGGCACAACGTGGCCAAGGTTTCCTGCAGCAAGGGTTACGCGGCGGCGTTGAAAAGCCGCTGGTGCGCCCGCACATGTGCCCTTGCGCCAGCGCCCCTACATGTGCGCGAGCGCATTTCCAAAAATAGTGGGGTGTGAGTTTGCGGCTGCCGGTTTTTCCCACACAGGCTGAACTTCGAGCTCTAAACTATGCTGAGCATTCCCAGCTGATGTCTGCTGTAACACATGGATACCCCCCCATCCCCCGTTAAAACGCCACAAGGTGAATAATCCGTCACACAGAGCTGGTGAATCAAGTGGAGGGAGCTCATTTGTTGCCCTGTAATTGCATGAGCGAGCAAGAATGCGTGTTGACTATATGTTTACCTTGCAAATAAGTTTTTACCTTGTGTTTTTATTATTCTTTGATTATAATTTTTTTCTGAGCCAGTGGAAGTGCCTATTCAAGTCTGGGCCGTGTCGCGACATGTGCTTAAAGTTAGAAATATGGTTGTGTGAAGTGTTTGAGCGCGTACTGCATCCTCTGAGCCAAGGGTTTAAAGATTAATGGGCTGGTTGTTATTTTCCCCTAGTTTTTTCTTGTCTCTATTCGTCGATGCACCCTGCCATATCCTTGCTCCCAAAACATGTGCTTTGTAACGTACGGACTAGTCATTACACATCTTCCACTCTATCTTCCATGCCTGTATCTGTTATTCCTCTCCTGCATTGTTGCGGACGCCCCTTCATCAGCGGAGCATGAAATCCCGAGTGACACTTTAAGGCCCTTAGTGCCATTAGCGATCAAACCTCAGTCTCTATCGGAAACCAGGACTGAACTTTCTAAGTATGACGTCTGGAGCGAGGTGGCGGGGTGGGGGGGGTGGGGGGGGGGGTGAGGCACGTCTGCTACGGCCGAAGCTAAGCGACCGTCAGGACTATTCCGGAAGCGCAGCGCTCCGTCGACGCGACACTCTTCGGTTCACCACCCGAGACCGCGGCCTCTGAAGTTTTTTGCCTTTTAGCACTTCAAAGGCGGTTCCGGGTGGGAAGTGAGAGGTGTATCTGATGGAGAGATGTTTAGAGGATATGCACACACGCGTGCACACACACACACACGCGCGCACACACCAGATGTATTAGCAATCAAGGGAAGACTGAACGCACTACAAAGAGATGATTCAAAATGACAGACTGAGTGGGACATGGAAAGAGAGAAGAGAGAGAAGGGAGGGGGGGTTTGACCTTTCCCCCCCTATTTTCTCCTCCTACATTGAGTCTATCAGGCCATAGCCTGACATGCCTTTGCCTCACCATATCTACGCAAACCCTTATCTGTGTAATTGTACTGGGAAGTGTTATCGAGCGAGGGGAGGCTGGAACTGATGTATATGACTCCTCTTGCTGGGACTTCTCCATTACACCATGCGGTTTGCAAACGGGTGTCCGTGGCATGCGTCCATGAAATGCTCACAGCATTTGTGCCATCACTTGTTTTCTACAGTTGGGCAAACGACCCAACCGTTGGTGGAATCTAAAAAGAATGTAACTGAATAGTTTGAGAAAAAGCACCGTGCACCATGAACAGACGCATCAATATTCAAACAATGCTGTCTGCAGCGACGCTACAGTGGCACAGTTCTTCCCGGTCTATACAGTAGCATAACTCTTTGCGATGACATTCCTGACGTCCTCTGAGAGGATTTCTGATCCTATTAGCTAGGCTGTATTTTCAGTGCACCTCAGTGGATTGACGACAACAGCGCTTGTTGATGCATAAGGCCACATACTGACAAACGTGAGTTGATGAATGGAACTTCTAGATCAATCTCTCATTTCGTTAAGGCCATCTTGTTTTCGTCTGGCCAGGTTTACTGAAGCCTGGCTTTGTTACTGTTGACGTAATATCTCTCCAAAGGGGCCTTCAGGCAGACTTCATGTTAGAGATGTTGTTGTAAAGGTCACTGATTTGAAATTTCAATTGGGAACATGAATAAGATTCTCTCGTTGTTTAATGATCGGAGTGTGTGTTTGTGTGCTCGCGCGTGTGTGCCTGTTTGTGCGCGAATGGAGACAGGGTTTATAACCACTCCAGAATCAATCAATAAAGGGTGATTATACAGCCTCCAGGGAACATTATAAAAGCAGTAAAAGAAAGTAAATCATTATCTCAGTTTGTACCTGAAGGGAAATCTGTTTACAGTCATTGACCTAGTTGTAGTCTTTTGCAAATGTGTCTGTGCATGTTCCCAAGCGGTCTGTAAGGTGAACCCAAACACCACCAAGCATGTATTTTTTCAAAAGTACAGTAATGATGCTTCTTGGGTTGGCTTGGACCTACAGGCTCACAGTTTACAGTTCTTTGATACATGAATGTAACGTTGCCATAAATGAATGTAGCTCCATAAATGTAAGGTCCCCATAAATGAATGCAGTTCTTTGATACATGAATGTAAGGCCACCATAAATGAATATAGCTCCATGAATGTAAGGTCCCCATAAATGATTGCAGTTCCTTTATACATGACGGTAACGTCGCCATAAATGATTGTAGCTACATGAATGTAACGTCGCCATAATTGAATGCAGTTCCTTGATACATGAATGTAACGTCCCCATAAATGTCACATGGGTAGAAAGGCATGGCCAATGCGGGGGGTGGGGCCGCAACAATGGACACCTGAAGTCCTAAGAATGTAGTATGATTGGTATGATAAATCAATGTGAGTGGAGAGCGCGAGTGAGAGAGGGAGGGGCATGGAAGAGGCTCACGGCTCACAGGCCAGCCCATTGTCCCGGACCCAACTTACTGATGTCATGTTCTGGGAGAGAGATGGGTGGCGGTGTTTGGTTGAGGGCTATAAAGGTTGTTGTGTATAACTTATGGGTAGATAAATACATGGATTATAGTTTCTTAGGCTGACTTGAAGGCATAGGGTGTGTATGCCTCATGATGGTGTGTGTGTGTGTGTTCTCTGTGGGGTAGGTCCTTTTAGTGCAGCGTGAGACCTGCTGGATGAAAGCTGACTCGGGGGGGAGAGGCGGAGGGGAGGCATGTGAGGGGGAGACAGCAGCAGCTGTCTTGGTTTGTGCCCGCCTCAGATCAGATCTTATCTGGCCTGATCATGTTGACAGACTAAACACTTAAACACTTACCGCCGCTCGGATGTCCCGTAGCACAGCGCCGCACTATAATGTAATAAAGAAAAGGGTTTGAAAAGCTGTAATTTAGTCTGCACCAAAACCTCTTAACTGAGTGAAAACCTGTTGTGATGTTTAAGTTAAAACCAACACAACAGAAGCGATTTGTTAATAACCATTTGACCTGTGACCGTAAAACGCAGCCTCCTGCATATATTGTGTGATGCTACTAGTTTAAAACATCTTTTTTCAGGTCAAAGGCCTTCAGAGCTCGTCTGCATGATTACCTACCTATTACAAAGCACTCGCAGAGCGGTTGGAGATACTTGTGAGGCTCAAGGCATTGGTAGAAAGGGATTCTCACGGCTGTTTGCTGACCACTCCAGCACTGGAAGCACTTCAGGGTGACCATAAAGTGACTGAAGTGCAGGGTTTAAAGCAGCACGGTTCATTAACCCTTGATGGGCCCCGCACACAAGAGAATATGTCATGGTGTGTGCAGCCTTAAACAGAATTACAGTTACAAGGTTAAAGTTGTTACACGGCTCACAAATGTGGTTCCTTTTGTTATATTTAAGCCTCTCTCTATCTCTCTAACTCTTGCCAGCCCCATCCCTGTGCTGTGCAAGCATGTCAATGTAGCGTTCCTGCCGGCACATGTACAACATGATAAACTGGGCTCGGAAAAAGACCAGGCAGCTCCTTTTGTCTTTGTCAATCTGCACGGCGACCAGAGCGAGCAATGAAGCTCACACACTTAATACCCTATCTAATCCTTGTCGACGTGTGTGTGTGTGTGTGCACGCACTCACGCACACCGAGGAGACAGAAACAGTCCTAACCTGCAAGCTTAGGACCATAATTAGGGATAATTTTCATGGATCGGGTTAAACATAATCAGAAGGAAACAGAAGGTAACAAAAGCCCAGTAACCCACTCTTTTGTGCGTGCGTGCGTGCGTGCGTGCGTGCGTGCGTGTGTGTGGCAGTTCCCCTAGGAAACTACCAGGGTGTGCCCCAAACACGGAGCATTAGATCATGAGAAGGAGGGGCTAGGCAAACACAAGTTGGAGCAATCTGTGTGATGTTAAGGTTTCTGTAAACGGAAAAAAGAATGTTCCCCCCTGTGTGTTTGCCCTCCTTATAGTTTTGTGTGTGTGGCCCAGTTCATCTGCGAGGACCATTAACTGCCGTATATCATCTTTGGTGGACTGATAACAACGAATGCCCTAATAAAAGCACACACCTAACTGTAGTTTTGCATGCAGTATATTATCACCTTGATAAGCAAGATATGTCGTACACTGTTGCAACCTGAAGTGTCTTGGTTACCTATTAGTGAGAAATGTGCCGTAGCCCATTGTACAACTTGCGTACAATTACTTCAAAGCGCTGGCTATCAAGAAAGCTGTGTGTGTGTTATTGTGCTGTGTTCTCATTCATTCACATCAAACTGGTCCCCGAACCAGGGAAACAGCAGTTGCTCCGTGCGTGTGTGCGTGTGTGTGTGTGTGTGTGTGCGCGCGCGCGCGTGTGTGTGTGCGCGTGTGTGTGTGCGCGCATGTGTGTTGGCAAGCCGCTAGAGGAGCACAACAGGTAGCTCTCTCCCCCAGAGCGGCGGCGATTCAGCCCCGTCAGACTCTCGTGTTGTGCTCCCCTTTTGTTTTGGCTTTGCGAGCAGCCCGCCAGACCACATTAGAAGGGACCCCCCCTTCCTTCCACGCACGCGCAGGCTCGGGATGATCAGACAAGTGGGCCCACCCAGCAGCCACGGGGTGCTGTGGGTTTCGTAGGCTTCTGAAAGGCAACAAAGTGGTGTGTGTGTGTGTGTGTGTGTGTTGTTCTTTAGAGTGTGTTCTCCGGGTCACAATTCCTGTTTTGGGGAGAAAAAAATAATCATTTTATTTTTTTTGTTGGAAACGTGTGTCTGTGATCTCTTTGTGTTGGACGTGAGCTAGGCGAGGACTGGCGGGCATTGCTGGGGCGGGGGGCTCTACGGCAGGTCAGCCGATTGCCACAACAGCAACATCACCGGGTCATTGGCGCGGCGGTGGGCTTTGAAGAGGACATCAGATAGTCTCCAACTTGCTCAGTGTGAGGCTTCTCCTCCTCCTCGCTCTGCGTTTCACACTGCCAGCTCCAGTCCATCAACGGTGGCTTTCTTTTGAAGAGAGACCTTGGAAAAAGTATTGGTGGGGGTGGGGTTGGTGTCCAGGGGGGTCTGTCCAGTCTGAGACACGCTTGTGTGGTTTTACCTCAGCGTCTCGGGAGCTGGTAATCAAATCTTAACGGCTCTCTTCACAGACACAAGGTTGTGAGGGAGCTTGGCACCAGCTTGTCTCCAAACAGACTCCTGTAGTTCCACACTCTCTCACAAGCCCTTCTCTTTTCCACAGAAATAGGGCTTTCTTTCACCTCAGTATTACAGCGATAAACTGGCCGTTACACCCACTGGGACTGTCTTTCTCTGTCTGGCTACACACGGAAACACAGGAACACGCACGCACGCACACACACACACACACAACTTTGTTTCAGTGTTTCTAAAAGGCTTAAAGTGAGTGTGTAACAGTTAGAGGCTTCTTTTCGGGGGGAATTGAGGACATGTGGTCAGCTAGACATGATGGCTACTGGTACTAACTGACGTGGATGGCAGTTGGTCATTCTGTGGTTAACTGTCAGAAATTGGGCCACCGATGAAGCAGATCTACTGTAAGACTGTGGTGTCGATGAACTGTTGGAATATGTTGGCAGGGTTGTTAAAGGACATTCAGAGCTGGGGGGTTGTTTTCAGGACACATTTCAGTACATTTAATTTAAATCATATTTATTTAACGGAAAGCAAGGCTTGTACATGCGAGTCTGAAGCCCTTTTCACACACTGCTCCTGGTAATGACCTGCATGAACATGCAGGCACAGCTAGTTATTTTCTCTATTCACCAGGACAGCTCCATCCAGGTACATTGGCCTCTTGGCACCAGCTCATACATGCCGCGGTCATACCGGCACAGGTACAATTGAAATGCTTGCGTCAGAATGAAGTGCTTGTCTCTGCATTGGTTCTGCGTTTGTTGACAGCACAGCCATCATCAACCAGCATCTCCCCTGTAGTGTTACTAGGTCTCCAGGTGGAGAAGCTGGGGGAGCGGACATACAGGTTCACACATGAGCCCATGCAGGATCGGTGGCTGTAAAGTGCAGGGTAATACAGCATGTGTGAACAGGGCTTGCTGCTAATTACCGTTGTTAAACGTGAAAGCAGAACTGAGGTAAGAAGGTATGGGGTGCAAATGCATCCTCATGTGTTGTGTTTCCTCTCTCACAGATGATTCCTTCTTCCTGCCGGACACGCTGCCTCCTCTGCCTGAAGTTCCGGACTCTTCCGTGAGCTCCGTGGACATTCCAGCGCGCTGCCTCCGCAACCCGGCCTTCCGCCGCACCCCCTCGCGCTACTGCTCGGCCCACAGCATGGACTCCTCCCCTGACAGCGGCGAGCGGCCAATCAGCTACAGCTCCACCTCGTCCACCGCGTCGTCGCGGGACAGCCACTGCTCGCTGGGCAGCCGCTGCACGTTGGGCCCCGCCCCAAACTGCCACCCGGCGACGCCCTCGTCGGACCGGGACTCCGGGGCCATTCGACTGGAGCTGGTCCCGGTCCCGGCTCTGCAGCTGCTCGCCGACGGAGATGAGGACCCCGATGACGCAGAGGCGGGGAAGCGCGGGTGCAGTCGGGCATCCGCGGGCCAACCGGAGCTGAGCCCTGGCGCAGGGGACCGGGCCTCCACCCCGGCCCCGGGTCCCAGGACGTACGTGGACCTGGTGGTCCAGGAGATCCTGGACACAGAGAGGACATACGTCCAGGACCTCCACAGCATTGTACAGGTCAGAGTCTTGCTGTGCTCGTGCACTGGAGCGCAGGCATCTGTTATGAGACCTCATTGGTTGCCATTGTTGTGCGCACAGCGCTTTGTCAGCGAAGGGAGCACCCAGTCAATACTGTTGGGTCACACAGCCAGCGTAAAAGGGCTTGCATCCAGTTAGGATATGAGAACCTTTTTAGATCTTCAAAACACAACTCGTTTTGCTTTGAACCCACCTAAGACGGGGGTTTATAAAACTGTTAAACATTCCCAGCTGGACCGCTGTGACAACATGATGTCAATGTACTTTGATAGTACTATCAAATTATACACCAGAGTCGTTTTCTTTAAAAATTTAAGCATTTATAAGCTCCCCGTTTGATGTCTGTGGAGCTTGTCAGAAGCGCCACAGAACTCTCTTGTGAAAAACGCTCCGCGGTTCCCGAGCGGGCAAATATAAAAGAAAAAGTAAAGTTTTTTTTTTTTTTTTTTTTTTTTTTACTAAATGCTTCAGGCGATCTCCCCCCACCCGCCCCGTCTGTTGTGTTGAATTACCTCGTTGTTGCGGCACATAAAAGTGCTTGAAGACGTGACCGCATTCTGACCTTTCCTTCTACACAGGGGCCATTTAATTCAAATAACCCGACACACTTTAGGGCTCCGCGCTTCTGCAAACGAAGGTGTCCTCCCCACACGTGACGCACGTGACACGCGGTGCATGTTGCCAGCCGGGGGGGGGGGGGGTCTGTATGAGGTCACCTGTGCTTGAGGGTGAGGTTTGAATAGGTTACGTGACACCGCTGCCACTGCTACCTTTGTGCTACCATTCTTGGCTGCCGCGCGCACGCACGCACAAGCGCACACAACACACACATGTGTCTCTGTTCAGCCTCTTTGTGTGTATTTGTTTTAAGGGCGGGCGCAGTGGTTTGTATGAATTGCCATCTCTTTTCGGCCTCTGTTCCTTCTCTTCTATCTGTCTCAATCCCTCATGTCCTCCATATGCAGCAGTCGCTATTCATCACTCATCTGCTTTCAGTTGTCCATTGCACATGTGGAAGGTTATCATCCATTAACTGTTGCATTGTGTTGACGAGATGAAACATGAGACTCTGTGTGTGTGTGTGTGTGTGTCTTTCTATGCATGTTTTGGAACTTAACCGCTGCTTTTCTTTTCTTTTGCTGAGGTTTCCTCTCCCACTGTATGAGTTCGGCTTAACAGACCAGTAATTGTGTGTGAAATGTGTGTGTGTGGTTTAGGGGTTAAGAAAGGTTTGTTGTGGGGGCAATTGGCCTCAACAACCAGGAAACTGTGCATCCCATAAGACAGGATAAGGAGCCAGGGGCGCAGGGGTCACACTTTGGTCACCTCAGGGGTGGTGGGTGATTTGGAGGCGTTGTCTGGCTGCCTTCCTTCTGCCTTCCTTACAGTCACCTTTCATATGTCCATCCTCGCGTCTCACCTGCCCGGGGGGAAACGTGCTTAACTGAGATAACAATGTTATGTTCATTGTAACCTCCAGCTTCATTGCTTCAAAACACGGCATGCTGGCATTGTGTATGAAGTTCTCTTTTATATGAAATTATCTAGTAGTATCACACACATTACCAGTAAGAATATACAGCTGTGTTTGTCTACATTTTTTTTGAAATGCGCATGAGAAGCAGCTGGAGGAAAATTGTGTTGTTAATTGAATAAATTGACTTGACTTGAAGTGGCTACACATCATTGAAAATTCCCTCCTTGATCATGTTATTAAGATATGGGAACAATGGTTTTTCCTAAAGGTAAACGTTGCTGTAGCTAAACCGGGTATAGCTACATTACGTTGCAGCAACTAGCACGTAGCGTCTACCTGCAGTATTATCGAAAACAAGCACTCTTGCGATCAGTGTAGCGTACAATGTTGTCTTTCAACCCCCTCGCTCGCTCTCATTGGCTGTCGCCCGCTGCATTCTGTGTGAAACAGGCCGTGGCGGCCCGAACACAAACGTTTACCCCGACTCCTGCGGGCTCACCTGTGTCTCGTCAGTCAGCGGCGCTGAGGTTGTTCTGCACATGAACATACACACTTGATGCGTTGCCCGTGGGTGTGTACACATTGGCTTACACACGCTAGCATTTTACAAAGGAACTGTATTTAGAGAATGAGGTGGTGTGTGTGTGTGTGTGTGTGTGTGTGTGTGTGTTTGTGTTTGTTTGGGACTCCCATGCCTGGCTCTGTTTTACATTTTTTTTATAAGGCCGAACAGCCTCCTCCAAACAACCCCAGCCTGTCATCTCTCTCCTCATCAGGCCCTTCATGCCCTCCTCTCCTCCTTCTCCTCCTCTGCCAGACCTGGAAACACTAATGTTTGACGTTGACAAGGAGTCTGGCCTATAGTTATAGTTATAGCTATAGTTGATATGCTCAGAGAGAGGGAGAGGGACTAGGTAGTGCCAGCTCATTGTTGAGTTTTGCCACATGTAGACAGCTGAGGATTTGTATGTAGGAAATGGAATGGATCAGAAAGCGTGCGTGTGTGTGTGTGTGTGTTGAAGAACGGTTACAGTTTAACACGTTCATGAGTCATGTCTGAAACTGGCAGTCTTAACTTTTTAGTAGGCTTGTGTGTATTGTTGTGTTGCTGTGGCTGACTGTATTGAGTGACTGGGCGGCTAAACAAGCATCACCTTCCACATCAGCTGCAGTGCTGTCAACCTAAACATGCCCTTCCCCCGTCTTGCCTTTGTCCAGTTGATGTAAGGGAACCAGCAATTCATGTCTTTGACGCGAGAAGCATTGACCGTAATAAGTAATATTCCTAAATCAATATATCATCCATGTGTTTATACAGTCATAATTATAACGCATGAGCAAACACATTTCACCGTCAAATGCCATGAAATCTCTTGGCTAACTACTTTCAGTCGCACTGCCTCTTGTATTTGAATAAACAAATCCCGAGGCAAATGCTTTGGTTGAACACATGCGTTGCTCATGCACTGTCCATGCGGGGACCACCCTTTTCTCCACGCTGCCCCGTCTGACTAATGAAATAACTACACCTTTAAATCTCTCTCCCTCTCTCTCGTCCTTCATTTTTTTTTACATATCTCCACATATTGTTCCCATCTGTTTATTTATGCCTCATTAAATCTCCCAAATGATCTTCATCAGCGACCAATGCATCGGCAGGAAAACATTTCACGGCAGCACACTCACATTGGTCCCCCTGCGTGTGTGTGTGTGTGTGTTTCGGTGATCCGTGGGCGTGTGTTTGTGTATGCTGAGGACAGTCTGGAGCTATTCTGTGTGTTGTAATGTCTGTCCTGAAGGTTTCAGGCTGCGGTCGGCTTTCAAAAACCGATACCGCGCTGCACCCGCCCTCCCCATTCTTTAACCCGCGCTACCTGCCCACGGCTAGTCATCTTGGTGAGGTTTTGGGAAGTGTGTGTGTTTGTGGTAGTGTAGTTTGCAACACGGCTCCGGGTTGCTTGCTTTGAGCTTGCCTGTAGGAATAAATGCTATCAGCACTTAGCCCATCTGTCAGCGAGACCGTCGAGAAGAGAGACAAGACACGCAGGAAGGGGAGGGGGAGAGGTAGACGAGACACTTTCTACCACCCTGTACACACACAACTGCTACCAAAGGCCTTTATTTGTTTTGTTAAAACTGTAGCAGTTGATGATCTGATCACTGCAATCCTGGTAACAGAGGCATGCAATTGAAACACCCCTTTGCCTGTACCGTATATGACTGGAAAACGACTAGTCTCTCTCTCTCTCTCTCTCTCTCTCTCTCTCTCTCTCTCTCTCTCTCTCT
>JAODVN010220579.1:0-11720 GCA_025434125.1 Chologaster cornuta
TGAATGAAAAGTAATATCTTCCAAACATGTAACTAAAGAGAAGATAAAAAGACAATAGATGTCAGGTTTTTCACTTAACTAACACTTTTGAATTGGGGTCTAAAGTCAATGTCAAACTGTAGCTCGCAAGATCAGGATTGGTCTCACAACGCTACTAAAAATAGCAAAGTATTGTTTTCTTCCTGTGACGATGCCCTCATAAGATGGGCTGTGGTAGATTGTGAGGCCCGGAAGGATGCCTTCCGTTTGTCTGACCAGTGGAGATGGACTGAGGCCCGGGGTGCGGCAAGCAGCAACCATAACACATTAGTCTCTGTATCCATCTGCATGAAGGAAGTCACACTAATGGACGAACGGCCGTGTCTTGTCCACAGCACACAGGGGCCGCCTCCAGGCCAATGCATGCCAACTGCAATCCATTTCACAGAGACGTCCAAGAGAGAGCGGTGGTAGGAAGAGAGAGAGGGTTCAATTTTGTTCTGAAATGACCATTGATTTTCACACCAGCGTTTAGTGTCTTGACAGGGAGGGAATGTCGGTTGAATCGAAAAGCAGTTTAGTTTAACAGATTATTTCTAAATGCATTTACATCAATGTACGCTTCGCTGCTATAGCTGCAGTTTAGCCTGGGTATTGATGGATTCTGCTGTAGCTGCAGTTTAGCCTGGGTATTGATGGATTCTGCTATAGCTGCAGTTTAGCCTGGGTATTGATGGATTCTGCTATAGCTGTAGTTTAGCCTGGGTATTGATGGATTCTGCTGTAGCTGTAGTTTAGCCTGGGTATTGGTGGATTCTGCTGTAGCTGCAGTTTAGCCTGGGTATTGATGGATTCTGCTATAGCTGCAGTTTAGCCTGGGTATTGATGGATTCTGCTATAGCTGTAGTTTAGCCTGGGTATTGATAGATTCTGCTATAGCTGCAGTTTAGCCTGGGTATGGATGGATTCTGCTATAGATGCAGTTTTGCCTGGATATTGATGGATTCTGCTATAGCTGCAGTTTAGCCTGGGTATTGATGGATGCTGACCATTGCAGCTGTGCGCTCTATAAAGTTTACTATTCTGAAATTCTAAATATAAGTAAGTAAACCGCAGCTGATTCATATCAAATAGTACATTTAATAATTGACTGCAGTCACAAAGTATTAATGCTGTATTTAGTTAGAATGTATACTTAATTAACAAACTTGTAAAAAATTTTATATTGACCAAATAAAATAGTATTTAATTCCCACAGTAATAAGATCTACTGCATCTGTTTTTATGTCTGTTTTCACACATTACGGCTCTTGCAGACCTGTCAACATTTCGGGACGTGATCCAATCTCTGCGGTCATATGTCCAGGATGGGAATGAGTTCCTTTCACCTTTGACACCATTAGTCCAACGGTGTCAGTATCATTCTGCGGTCCTAGAGACGTGACCACATCTCTCCCTTTCACGCATCACCGGCTACTTGAAAATGATACCAGTTCACTCCTCCTTTGGTTTCTGAACCACAGTCCACCAGACAACTAAATCCACCACGCATGGTCTGAAACAAAGTCACTTTTCCCAAAAACAGTTTGCTGCAGAAATACCATTGGGGGCTCAGATTGATCGTAGGTACTTGGGAATTAATATAATATACACAATAACGCTATCGGACAGAAAGAGTGGGCAATATTTTGGAGAAATCCGTGGACCTACCCATTCACTTGCATGGAACGCTGGATCTTTCATGGTCTGCATAAAGTGTGAAATGTCGCCCCTTCTCTACATATCTTCAAAAAATAAAATGCTTAAATTACATCCGTTGGAACGGATTCAATTATTATATTATGTTCTTCCACTAGATGTCTCACTAGAGCGCCTGCATCTCAGACCAAAACATATGCTTGTGAGCCACACACATACACTCACCTGTGAATGATGACGTTTGACAAGTCCGCAAGAACGCAAGAACAGAAAAGAACGCATCTTGAGAAACAGCTCTTGTATACACAGTGTGCGCTGATTGGTTCACATAAATATAATCATTCGCATTTATAATTACAGTATGTAAATTATCAAGGTACGGTTCAGGTGAGGCATTTATCATCATTAAGGTTTAACTGTGTTAAATGTTGAGTCAGTAATGTTTGAAAAATGGTTGATCTTTGAACTAAGACGCCTCTACCTTGAATAAAGTGCTCCCACAGAAGCTAAACCTGCTCAAATTAGACACGCACTCCCAAGGCTACGATAGTGGTCTCCACTACGTTGTGTGTGCTCCTATTCACAACGATGACTTTTCCTGCACCAACACATACGTAGTTAGCGAACCATGAAGAGATATTCACAGAATTTGATTAAACATTCTTATTATCTTACAATTGTTGACTGCACCTTTAACCTTTAACCCATAGCACAATTTCCAAAAAAACACCTAAAATGTAATACCCCAAGTAAATCAAGTGCAGTTCCTTAACCATGAGGCCATGACAGGGCAGAAGCTATTGAATACATTATAAGTAAACTGATTTATATTACTATTGCAGAGTATATAGAGATGGAAAACAATACAAACTTTACATTTTAGTAAAAAATCAACTTGGGATGATATCGTTTCAGCCCCAAACCTCTAGAAAACAAAATCCCAACATCTGAATATTTCATTTGCAAAGTTTGATTCTAATAAAGTGAAGCAGAGCAAATAGAGAGACGTTTTATTAGTGCGGAAGTCAGGCGGAATCTCTATTCATGTATTGTTAAGGTTTATATAGATTTAGGTTAGGCACGCTTGGATTAAGTGACAATGATTTTCAACTAAATCTCCTAAACTATTCACCTGGCTGTTCATTCGCCAAATGTTTATCTGACCAGGCACGGACAGTTTCCCGGCGAGGGTTTTCAAGACTGATGTGAGCAATGATGGAAGCTCTAGAGCTCATGATGGTCTAGTCATCTATCAGCCCCAGTAGTTCCATTTAAAAACTTTTTAAACATTTTGCTATCTCTGTGACACACATGGAAGGTCTTTGGAACAGTTTTCCAGTGTCACTTTAACAGCTTGTTTTACATGAATAGGACATTTGCTTCAATTTGTTCTTAATTAAAGCACGTTTCGACCTTGTGTTTTGTGCTACTCTTATTTTGAATGTCAGAACAATGTGATACTGTCCAGTCAGTTATATACTGTATAAGATGTGTGTTATTGTTGTTTTTTATACAATTCATACATTTCTGATTCTAAAAAGATCTTGCACTTGCAAAATGAATGGCAAGCATAAACAGATTATAATAATTAAAATAATTGAACAAAGGTTGCACTTTAAACACAAAACGCCAATTTAATGTCAACACCCTCAAGGCTGCACTGTCAATGTAACTGATTGAAAGTGTACGTGATGTTGGTGACAGACAGACTGTTAACCTTCCAACCGCCAAGGACAACATTTTAATCAAATTGATCTTCAGTTTACATCCATGTCTGAGTGTCAGTTTCAGTACGCAGGTTTTAACCAACGAAAAGACATTTCGCTTTATTGTATTGAATAAATGAAATGTATGAACAAAAACATTCCTCAAATTATACAATAACAATACTGTAATTCACATTTGTGTTTTAAAATAAGATTTAAGATTAAGAAAACACATATACATTCAGCTTTGTTTCTAAAGCTAAACAGTATAATTACAAAGTCATAAGGGACCATTTAACCCTGTAAAACCTGAGGAGATAATTATACGTCCCTCAGCAGCAGATTTCCTTAAACTTTTTGAGGCATTCGTCGGGGATACAAGACCTGCGACGCGGATTATCAAGTAAGTAGCAGATACTTAACTGTTCTGGTTATACGCAAAACGATGTGTAAATAAGTAGCTGCCGTTCTCTCCTGCCCGAAAGATGACTCATAAAGTCGTCTGAGGACAGCAGGGCCTGTGTCAAGACTGTTTTAGTACATTGAATATGGAGACGGAAGCTTGTGTCTCAAGACTGTTTTGTACATTGAATATGGAGACGGCAGCTTGTGTCTCAAGATTGTTTTGTACATTATGAGAGTTACTAATGATAATAATAGTCACAAAATAACTTGAAATCTGAAGATGGACAGGTTGAAGCAAAATCATTATTTTGGACTATGGTGTCTCACCCTAATCTACATCTATGAGATATTGTAATGACTAAATCCATTCCATTAATAACGGTGAAGTGGGAGGATGAAGCCCTCACCAGCTAACACTTATGTAATGTGATGTTACCTTGAGGGCAGCTGTGCCTGCGTACTGCCTGCTAATGGTGTCTCCGTTGTTAGCCCACATGACCTGGTAGATCTTGTA
Organism: Chologaster cornuta; assembly: GCA_025434125.1. NCBI lineage: Eukaryota > Metazoa > Chordata > Actinopteri > Percopsiformes > Amblyopsidae > Chologaster > Chologaster cornuta. Next base: position 4,303 of record JAODVN010220579.1, read on the forward strand.
GCACTTAGGTGGGAGAGGCTGCTCTGGAGGCATTACACCCAGCTTCTTCAACTGTGGAGGAGGAGCATGGGAAGAAGTTTGTAGCAGCACAGGGGTACAGTGACCTGCTTGTGCTTTTACATCAGAGGAGTTTCAGCTCTACATCGCTCTCAATCTACCGTGCCACCAGATTGCATGTGTGGGAACGCTGCTATTTGACTCTCTTTGGCCTTAAGTATAGTTTACCTGTTGTTCCATCACTACCCGTGCAATGGCAGCCTGAACCACATTGGTGCGGTCCAGACAGTCCATGCAGTTAACCCGAAAAATGCCCTGTTGCTTGCAGATGACTCCTGCTTGGTCCACCCTAACAGAGGATACACACGTTTAGAGTGCCTCCGGGAAGCGTTCAATCCAATGTGGTCCATTAAAGCAGCCTGCTGGTGATTGTGTTAGAAGCTCGATGAACCCAAGGTGCCAGTGAATAGAACGGGTTCAAAGATACAGCATTGGCTCACGTCTGTCTCCCACACTCAAAGTCACCCTGCCTGAACCACCCACAGTTCAAGCGTCAATAATATACTGCCGTAAAGGCCACTCACCAGCCCCATCTCATGTCGGTGATGATATCAGAGATGGCGTCTGTCAGTATTTGCACATTTTCAAATTTCATCCCTCGGCTGAGGAACAGGAAGGGTGAAAGCACAAAGGGAAGTGAGTCAAGAACAACATTCAATGTAAAGTGTGTGCGCGTACGCGGCAGAGAGTGGAGTGCCGTACCAGTGCTCGTGGAAGTCAAACGAGACGTATGTAAGGTTTGGGTTGTTGTACAGCAGGACCTGCTTTAAGTAGGCATCGCCGATGATCTTCTCACGCCCACTCTGGTCCACCAGGTTAACGATGACCTGATAAAAAAGGTGATGCTGGGTCAATTTGCCACAATTGACACCAGTTTAACCGTGGCCATAAAAAGCATGTATGATCTGAGAACATCACACCTGCTTCTCATAGAGCTTCAGCTGTTCTTCAAAGTGCGATGCAAAATAAGGAACAGTCTCCTTCTCCCCTGAAACGACACACAGGCACGCTTATAAACCGTGCTGGCACATCTGCCACTGACTAAATGCAAATAGCGTGGGGTGGTTTACGTCACTGACCTCCGAGGAGGAACAGCTAATGGAAGACGATACGATAGTGGCCCCCTCACAGAGAGAAGAGAGCGTACAGCCGCGCGTTCCCCACTAACCTTTCTCCAGGCGCGGGCGCGGGTTGTAGCGGTAGCCTGCCTGGCTCCAAAACACCGGCACTGAGCCGCGGGTCTGGACGAAGGACAGCGTGTGGTTGTGCACGTGGATCAGCTGCTCCGTCTCCACGTAGTTGGCCACGCGGCCGTCCGTGTCCACCCCTCGCCGCTTGTAGCGCATCCCTTGGGCCACACGAACAGAAGTGTTGCTTCAATGTCCTCAACATCACAAGGTGTTTAGTATCGGGACAGACAATGGAGATGCTGTTTCGCCCACTCCCAACAGACAAAACATCAGTGGTTGCCAACAGCTCCTTCAAAGAGACGCTGTTAATAGCTGCTGGCCTTGGCTATGACCCACTTATTTATACTCCAAGTGTCAGCTGGCTATATAAAGCAACTGCATACTGTATGTACCATAAACATACAGTATGCAGTGGGGGGAAGAAATGCACATTTTGCTCAAATTAACAAAGGTATAGTAAGCTATTGTGAGGTCCTATAGCTCTCAAACACTGTTTGCAATATTCACCCAAATATGTCCCTGCTATCTTACCATCCTCTGTGTGTGCTGAAGAAATAATCCTGTACTTCTACACAGCCCTGGCTCCAGAAATAGGGAGCATGAAGTAGGGAATGCCACTCACAACAACAATGCCCTATGCTTCGCAATGCGTTTCACTGTGTGTGGCGGAGCGTCTGAGGGGAGCTAGGTTTTTTGATTTGAGCTGGACGCTAGCCAGCGTTCTGCAGAATGACAGACCCTGGCTTTAACACAGCCCATGTTCACGGGGATCACGGATCACCGGGCTGCACCTGCGCGGTGGCGACTGCGTCGGGAGATCAGGGCCACGGTGAAGCGAGGGTGAATGTCGTCCACACAGGTGAGATCCTGTGGCGGCGTCTCGGGGCTGCTCCTCTCCTCGTCGGGGCTCTCGTTGTAGTTCACCACAAGCTCCTCCACCTGGACAAAGCCCTGGATGATGGGCGTCACCCAGACGTCCACCTCTGGGACCTGGAGGCAGACGGGACAGCCAGCCACGTTGTCAATTACGTTCTCCCACAACTTCTTTAATATTGCTGTCAAAGCAAAACCGCACTAGGTGACAGGCTTCCTGTCATGCTTGCCTCAAAAACAATACTGGTGAAACCTGTTCTGCAGTTGAGATGAGAGGTTCAGAGGTTGCTTAAGTCTGCCCTCCACTAGAGCCTAATCCACTGTACGAATTGCCACCGCAATACAGTGGCTAGCATTGAGCCGTTATGAACTAGCGTCACAAGGCGTTTTCATGTTCTTTACCATAGAGATATTGTTAGGAGAATGTACAATGACATGCAAACCGCTTATACGCCAATCAGCAACAAGTGGTGACATTTGCAAGTCTATCTACTGAAATTACCTGCAGGTCAATTAGCTCTTGAATCATGTGCTTATTCCAGAAGAAACGGTCGTCCACCTGACAAGAGATTAAAAGCTGCGGTTAGACAGACAGACTTTGTGTAAACGTACAAGACAGGGCGTGTGCTCCGAACCTGTTTCCACAGGGGCAAGTCTGTGCTTTCTACGTCCCCCTGTCTCTGGACAGTGTTTGTGAGGTCGTAGGTCATGCTGTAGTAGAAGGAGTCAGAGTCCATGAAGATTTTGTAGAGCTCTTCAAGCAGCCGTCTCTCCAGACGCTCCTTCTCTTTGTTCTCCTTCACCTGAAAAGCAGGGGAATACTGGATTGGGTGTGTGGACTGACAGCAAGAGAAAGGAAACTAAATAAAACACATACTGTAATAGAAGAACTAAAACAGACCTGAAAACATTTAGGTGTGAAAGGTTGCATAGGGGAAGTGAGGTCTTTACGCATTGGACTCAAATACCTTTTTCTTAATGGGAACGGCCACATTTGATTTGATCTGACTGAAGGTTTTCATCAGAAATTTGGAGTCATCCGGAGACTGTGTCAGTTTCTCTGGCTTGTCGATTCCAAAGTGATGCTTCTTGCAAAGCTGAAAAAGAACGGAGCTTCCAACATATGTATTTAATATCTCTGTATTAAATGTAGAGATTTATAAAATCACATTTCAATTGTGAAAGTTAAAAATGACTATCCCACAATTATGTACTGGGGTTTTTACACACGCCAATACACAACAAAACTACCACTCGGTAACAATCACTTTTTATACCAACTACATACAGCCAATTAACGCTTTAAATAACACACCAACTAACACGTTATCTAACACATTGATCCTACTAAATGTGCAGGAGGTCTAGCCACTAGAGGAATACAATACATTGAGGAAGATGTATACAGGGACTGGGTATAAGGCACCGCCTGGGGTGATAATGATTACTCACTTGAAAATATTGTGCCTCATCATCCATGAAGCTGGCCTGAAAGACTGAAATCTTAGCAGTGCTCCTACTCCTCTGAGATCATTTCATGTGTTATCGCAATTAATTATCCCTTGAATGATTGTGTGAAAATGATATGGGAGCACCTGCACCAACACTGCACACGTTCACAGATGATTCATAATGACTCATATGTGTTCTGCTTGGCTTCCGTGAAAACAGAGAAGCTAGAGATTCAATAAATGAGGCACACATGCCATACTGTATGAGCATGACTTCATGCTTCACAGCAGTCTATGCATACCTCCAGTTCCAGCTCTTGGGGCTCCTCGTCAGAGAGAGGAATGACAGCTATCTTGGTGATCTTGTAGACTTTGTGATTGCCTGGCAAATGACCAACCAGTGCCTTCTGGCGGATTAATACAAGGCCAAGAGGAAGATCTGCCAACAGAAAGAAGTTGATGATTTGGGGGTTGTATGATGGCTGTAGGATTCCTCTCATTCCAAAAGGTGACTTAACCAGATTTATCAGCTGTCTTAATCTGCGGCGCTCTCTCTCTCTGGAGATGTGTGCCTTCCTTGTAGGCCTAATACACCTGCAGCTGATTTAGCACTTTTCTTCCCATTTTGTTGTGACGAGTAACATTAATAAGTTTTATCAATCATTTTGTTGCTAATGATTAAAAGCATACACACTAGGGATATGCTGATATAAATAATGATCTGTAATGACGTTGTAGTTAATCATCAATCAACCAATCATTTTCCTAACATATGGTGCATTTGTCATGAGCAAGAACCCTAAAGGAGCTTAGTGACAGCTGGACTACTGTAAACGCAGTGACAGAATGAAGATGGTGACTAACTTGGCTACAATTGCAAAAATAGAAATGAGCTGATTGACAAATGTTCACTAATGGCATTCACTGTATAACTCAATACCTGTGTGAAGTTGTATCTTTCCGATGACACCGTCCACGAGACCTAAACACACTGGGTTCCACGCAAGAAGCAAGTCTGTTGCTGGAATTGAAACGCAGAGATTTCAATACAAAATATGGACATGGTTTGAAGAACAAATACAATGGATGCAATTGTATTGCAAAAGGATCAGTAAGGACATCCCAGAACAGAGGAAAAGAGTCATGACACCACTGTCAGTGCTACTGTACTATGCTATTACTTAGGCTTATGAAGCATTATAACTAGCTAGATACTAAAATATGTGCAGTACTGTAACTAAAATCTACAAAACTGAAAGTAAGTCTGTTTGTAAAACAACTTGCTGTGTCACTGCTAAACATTATCTCACCATATCTGTTACAATCTGCCATGCACAAAGCCTACTTTGATCAACAGAATATACAGCTGAATGAGCCTGGGTCACAACCATTATCCCTCATAATAAAACAGCCGGATAGGCATGGTGATGAGCCAATGGTCATCAATATTATTCTGGCCACGACATTCCAGGCAAACTTTCATGAACGTAAAGTAAACCTGTCATCAGTGACAACTTCAAAAGAATAGCGAATGAAAGTTGTGGAGGGCTTGTTATCAGGCTTAAAACACAAATTAGCCACCGACAGAGGGAGATCACACAGAGGGAATCTAGTAGGCAGCCTAAACAATGACTCTTCCTGTTCCATGAGACAGACACACAACTATGTACAAGGAATTGGGACTGTGCAGGACCAGCGGGAAGAGGGTGTGTGTTTAAACCTTCCAAATCCTAAAATAATACCACAGCTCAGCCTAGGACAGTTAGTATCATGGGAATTCTTTGCTGTGAACAGTGTGTCAATAGGCACGGAGAGGAGTCGAAACCCTTTTCCCATTAAATAATGGAACAGTGGTGCAACCCAAACCTGTTCTGCCTGGCTGCACTCCCACATGACTTTAACCAAAACCGTGTGTAACTACAGCTTTTTGATACCTTTAATGCATTCTTCTTTTGGTTGAGCCCTTCCTTAACTAGGGCACCACTTGAATGTTATTCCTAAAGCCAAAGGAATTCCATTTCACTTTTGAATTCTTGAGCTGTGACTCAATTCTAGTATTCTGCAATGTAACACTTTCAGCTGTCTCACAGACAGGGAATGAAAGACTACTATTTCTACTCTACAATGTCTAATTGGGTTACAGTGAAATTCTAGCTGCTGTGATGCTATCACAATAAAAGGTATTCATATCCAAATCAACCTAGGTGTATTTTGCACAGTGCAAAATAGCAATGATAATTTCAAAGAAGCTGAGCATTTGTGACAAATAAAATAACGGTAAATATATGTTCTAATAATGACAACGTTTGATTAAAAGTCTATATAAACAAGACTTTGAATTTAGTGACAGTTATCCTATAAACTAGTTTGAATAATGACCTAATAACGTACCTGCTGTTTTAGATATGTATTGTCTTGTATTAGTATATTATTGTAGTACCGGTACCGTACAGAAAGTACTGGACATAATGCAAGACAAGGACAAGCCGTGTCTGGGGTGTTGGCCAATACACTGCCACTGAGCTGGATTACTCTTGAAACTATTATGAATAAACTATTCGTGAAAGTAAATGTATGATGCTTACTACAGTACGGTACATCAGAAGGTGTGAGTGCAACACGCACAACATAATTGCCAAGATCGAAGATGACATATGTTTGTTTGATGTCAGTACAACAAAGGTACCGTATGTAGTTGAAGTACTGTAAAGAGCTGAATGCAATCCGAAAAAGCAGCATCCGATACGTACCAGGTCTGACGTTCATAGTTCCATCTTTTCGGCTACACCAAAGAGCACGATCGCCCCTCTGGAGGATATAGTGGTCTTTGGCTTGAAACAACTCCATTTCGTCCGTTGATGTTATGAGACAGATATAGATGTCAAATAATGCACGTTCGGTTAAATGTCCACAACGACTTGACGGCTAGCCACATATAAGGCTAGCTGCGGTTAGCTCGCCCCGTTTCTCATAGGCTGCTGAGCTTGCTAGCCAGCTAGCGTGTTAGCAGGGGGGGAATGGATGCTTGACGAATTCACTAATGCAACTTCAAGACATGACGCCAATGAAATGTCCTTCCCATTGTAGTGGCACTCCTTTCCACCGGCATGTCGTTATGTGGAAGCACTGAAACCACACCGAGAAAGGAAATTGAGCAGGCAGGTTCACTCAAGACATAACATGTCAATTTCCTGCTCTAAACAATAACACGTGACCCCTGTACGGTACCTGACTCGACGTCACCCTCTCCAGGTATATTTTCCTGCCAAATACAATTATGTGTTAGTCTAATGCAATCGCAGCAAAAACAGCAAACATTCCTAAATTATTTGATTTTTTTAAAAATATTTGTATTCATATAATTTTAAAATGTGTTATTGTTTTTATTTTTATATTTAAACACACTTGTTATAGCATGGTGTCATACGTGTTTGCCATCTGTGATCAGTAATATATGTTTAACAACCACTCACTGGACTGGTCAAGGTGGGGCACCTGCCAAAGTTTAGAAGAACATTAAACACAACAGTGTTAACTATAGCAAGTTAATTAATTATTAATGGGAAAATGAAATTGCCATTTATAAAAGGCTATGTAACTTTTGAAGGCATTGTGTTATAGTACATAGGGCTCATTACCCTACAAGGTAGCAAGTCTGTCAGTATTTGCAAAGAAAACCACCCATTGTTATTGTCAAATGTATTTTTATTTGCCATGATTCCAACCTTCAACAATGCAGTAGCTTTCTCACAAGTTATGACAATCAATATGTCATTAATCAATATGCCAGTCTAAAGAAAAACTGAATGTTTTTTTCCAAACAGTACAGTTTAAAAAATAAAGCCTC
>JAODVN010220687.1:0-11715 GCA_025434125.1 Chologaster cornuta
GTCTCTGGTACTTCTCCCATAGAGTTCTATTGAGGACTCTCTAAGTGGTCTGTCTTCTCTATATAATGTCTCTGGTGCTTTCTCCATAGAGTTATTTAAGTAGTCTGTCTCTGCCTCTACTGGTTCAATATTGTGGAACAAAACAGCTTGCCGGCTAAAAAGGGAGGGTTTAGGCCTGATTGATAAGTCTACATAAAGTTACGCGGATGCATCAAGATACGTATGGTGGGTGTCATGATGCACTTGCATTAAACATCCCTAAAATATATGCGGAGCCCTATACGTTTGTGTATTTTGACTGTGAACCCAGAGACTGTAAGCCAAGTTGTGCAGAAGGCTTCACTTTGCGGGGTGGGGAGAGCAGGGGCTACAAAGGCTCAGGTTTCCATCGGGCGGACTGTCGCGACAAGGCCAACGTTGTCCTTCCGTATGGTCAAACACTAACTCTGCACACTGTATGTGCCACTACTAAGCCACGCGTCATTCTAATATCAATTGCCCCTCCACTGAGCCATCGGGGGACTTCCCTCCATGTTAGTCTGAAGCACTTATCGACCCAATGCCATGTCCTTGAGATATTCCGACCAACACTGTCCACAGTTGTCACCCAAACACACCGCTGGTTTGACTACTAACCCTTCATAGCATCCCACAGCCCCGTTTAAGTCAATCCATGAACACAATGGAACGACAACAACAATAACAAGTGCTTGTGAGAAACAAATCCGTCAAGGCCAACGACTTTTAATAACAGAGAAGCAAAAATATCAGCAGTTATTAGTGTTTTTATTGACGCTTAAGAATTGTTCTGAACCTTGGCGTTGATGTGCATTGGACATTGGAGCGTAGTTTTAAATAACGGTGGGTATTTAACCAGTAAGCTGCGGCCTTGAGCAGACTCTGGTGCTTCTTTAAGTCACTGAGGTTTCACCCTCCGTCCCTGTAAGAATATATCCAGCGACATTCTAAAAGTGACAGAGAGTTCTATTCAGAGTCCTTGAATCAACGAAAGACCGCAAATATTGGCAGGTGTCGAGCCAACCGTCTACTTCATAATGGCTGAACCATTAGGCTAATCTATTAACAAACGTAGTAGAACTTCTAGGGAAAAACTTTTGAGAGGAAGGGGGGGTATCATACCTTTTATACCATTATCAGTTTTTGACTGAAGACTGTATACATGCAGTTATAACGTCCCAGTGACCATTTCAAAGGCATATAGGTAGGGCCTGCCCGGGGGCGTTGGCAAAATGGCCGGCGAGCGGCCAGACTTGTCTATAGGGACTTTGTTATAGCGGTGACTACTCGGACACGCCTCCATCACACAAGCCAGTTAAGTGTGAGAAAAAGCCCACCAGGGCTTGAACCCAAAGAAGACTGGGCCGGCGTGTGCGTCGACCCGGGGGGCCCTCAGACAAAGATGACCACTCATCGTCGCTCAGCCATCTCTCTTCCCTCCCCCCTCTGTCCCCCTCTCGTCACGCGCCATGTCGTCACGTGGCGTGGGAGGCTGGTAGACAGGCACCTTTGTCCCGCTCTCAGGCAGATGGGCCACGCCCGGTCTGGGAGATGGCGTGACACAATCAACAATAAGTAACCAGATGTTTTCTTACACAAAAAAAAAAGTGCCCTAAAACCATAACACTTCATTACAAGACAATAACAACCACTACAGACGATTCACCCGTCATCTAACTTTTTTCAAAACACTTTAAATCTAAGGCCAGTATACAGTATAATAGATTTTCCTATAAAAAAAATAAGTTTCCTAAAACGTTACACACTTAATTAGGGCTGCACGATTTGATCTGCGATTAGACTTTCAAATATTGCGATATAGTAAGCAGCTCTCATAATTCTCTTTCCTTTGTTATCAAAGCTGCTCTGTGCTATAGTATTAAATACTGTATAATGTAACCTAACCTGTAACTATAGACACAAGTCCATCTGGGAAACCGTCCATCAAAACGTTTTTACCTTTTATTTAAGACTTAGAAGTTGATTGGATGAACCATCTGTCTGTCATTGTTGTTATCAAGAAGCTTTCGCAGTCACACCTAAATAACGCCCGTAGCAATAAGTACGACACTGAACTGAGTTGGTCCCAGACCCCATTATCTGAAGCCTCTCCAGACTGATTTTCATTGCAAAGCCCAGCTGAAGCTTGCAAGACCATTACTAGGCTAACTATATAGGCTAGAGGAGAACCTAAGGTATATCTTAAGCAGCTAATTAATGTGTGAAATAGTAGTAGAAGGTCATATCAACCCACTTAGCCAATTAACAAAAGAAGCATCGTTTTCTATCTGCCTGAACACGGAAATCTTACCGAGCCGTTAAGGAGAAAAATAGACGGGCAACTAACCGGCTTCAAGCAATGCATAGTAAATAAAGAGCTCCCCCCGGTTGGGGTGGTTTTTATAACCCGTTGCGTTTCTCAAGGCAGGGGGGCCTAAATTGACAGGACACCTATATCTCAATATCTGACGGCGTGTTGCTCATGCATGCAGCAAATACACGCAGGTCGTCATGCACGCAGTGCACGAAGGTTATTTATAAATAATCGGAGGCTTTTAGGGGTTACAATTATTGCACAACTCCACATTGCGGTTTCGATTGCGATGCGGTTAACCCTACTTTTAATGAGTGCATAAAGTCCTTGACGATTTCAGCTATCATAGCGTTTTTCAAATTTTGACTTGGGTAGGGAATCTTTCCTCTCATAGCCGCCTTCCACCTGAGAGCATTTCCTCTCAAATACCACTTCCAGCCCACCAAACAGCCTGTCTGGCTGGCATGCATCTGCTCCTTCCAACACTGAAGTAAACTGACAAACACAGAAAGCAAGAAGACACTATGTAGGACAGCAATGTGTTAACAGGTGCCCTCAGAGGAACAGCCACACACAAACACAAGCTCAGCTATTGGATGAACAGTCGCTACAGACATCAACATGTGGAGAGGCAGCTGCAGCAGACAATAGGTCGGTCAGGGTGACTAGGCCAAGGAGAGCGCCAGTAACTACGTCTACAGTAGGGTCCTGACGTACATAAGCTCTGAAGTGACCGTGAAACACATGGTGGTAGAACATAATGTTCGTCAGAACCAGCACAGCAATGTTTTAACCACAGGAGTTGTGGGTTGTGTAATACTAGTATATCTGCCGTCACCCATAGGTTGACGAAATGCCTTTAGGTAAGAAGCCACTTGTTGGCATTAACATTAATGAAAGGGTACATTTTACACTGGAGGTGCAATGATGTAAATGAGACCAGGAAGGGTAACAGTTGTCCCTAAATATATATCCTCTAAATACTACATTGACCCGAATGGCAGATAGTGTGGCTACCCCACAGTTACTTAGGCCGGTCCGGAGGCATAAACACCACCTCCACCACAAGCTCATTCAGATAAAAGCTCGTCCCAACACGCAGCAACATTATGGAGCCGATGCCAGATCCGGATATAGCTGGACATCACAGAGATAAAAATATCCAAACAGGCGGGAGGGGAGGAGGACTCTGCGTGTGTGTGCTGGACCAACAGCACATCTCATGATTCGGCCTAAGAAGAGGGCTGCAATTAGAAGCATACGCTAACCTCTGCCTTCCATGTGGTTAGCAAAGCCTTCAATAGATGATAATGACCTCTGTGGGAGACACAACTGTTAAGGTAAAGGATAATCACACACAGATGAGAATGTGGCTGCGGAGGAAGGTGACGCCAGTGCTATACCGTTGCGGCTGGAAGCTGAGCTAGCAGTCTTGGCCGGGCTACAGCACACCAACGCTAAACTAACCACACGAAACTAGCTCAAAAGAGGCTTAGTTTGAATACATTGCCCGCGTCGAGCACGAAACGTGAAGTTGCGGTCGGCAGAAGCGGGACACTCCACTTTACAGATGAGTGTGTTTTGCGACACTGCGAGACAAAACAAAAATGCCACTGGGTTACTGTGCTACTGATCTATTGTGACAAATGATGAAAATAGAAAATGGAACCTGAAATTCAGAGGAAGTGCGCCAAACAGCAAAAACACAAATGTTTCATGTGGTTCCTCACAGCTTCTGCCTGCGTAGGACTAAAAGACTGGCTGCAAATTCCATGCCGAGGTGTAACAAATAAAGCAGAAGAGAAAAGAGGCTGGCATGAACTTAATAGGATGATGATCTTACACAACTACTCTCTGGATTTAACTTAGATTGCACTGATTTACAGTCAAATATATATGTATATTTCGTTTTTGAAAGGCGTATTCTTGGAATTTTGTGTCAAGAATTCTGTTAATAATTCTGACAACTTACTTAACAAAATACTGGAAACACTAAACTGGTCTTTGATGTGAATGGGGTGCCTTTTAAGGAGTCCTGTGGCTGACTAGTTGTCCCATCTCAGATGTCTTCCTGCCTCGTGTCCAAAGTAAGATGGGACAAGCACCAACCATTTGGGTAAAGGCAGTGGTACTCACCCCAAAAAGGTGTGCCTGGCATACAACATTGATTCTAAACCACATTCTAGACTAGAAATGTTAATTGCAATGCAGTTTGAGTTACTATACAAACAACACTACAGGCCTGCCCATGTATTAAATGATTATTATAGTGAAATGCCCACATAAAATAATACTCCATCTAGTTTCTGTTTGAAATACAAGCAGCGTTGACTGGTTAACAGCACAATACAAGCCTGAAGCTAATATTTGTCTGAGAAGGTGGAGCAGGGGTTGAAGAGTGTATGAGAAAGCTTTCGGCTACATCCTGTAGCTGAACAGACGTTATTATGCGTTGGTGGTAAGCAGTATTCACTCAGTACAGTGGGGGGGGGGGGGGGGCAGAGGGCAGGTGAACTTTCATTATTTGCAAAAACACCACGCGGTGCGAGTGCTGTGCAAGGAACAAACAGCGTGGCCTCCCCCGTTCCACCGTCAAACAGCTTCCACCGACAGCGGGCAGCCCTTACCAGCTTGATGGCCACGTATTCGTTAGTGTAGAGGTTCTTTCCAAGCCGCAGCTCGCCGAAATTGCCGCAGCCGATCTTCTTCCCCACCCGGAAGTTGGGGCCGACCATGAGCACCCCGGAGTTGGTCCCAGAGCCGCGGACGCCATGGCCAGACCTGCTGCCCCCCGCCGCCTTGGACATCTTTTTAACTTCCTCCGTCTCACCCTTTCCCCCTCTCTTGTCAAAATCCATAAGCTTGTGATACCCTGGCTTCTCCACGGCTAGTCCCCTGCCATGCAAGCCTCAGACACGCCAGAACAACCACCGCAGGGAGGGGGCGGGGGGCAGAGGAGAGGCGTCACCGGCGGCGACTGGATGAACCACCGGCGCAAGGGCCCCGGCTGCAGCAGTCGGGGAAAAGGGCCCTTTTGCCAAGCTCTTCCCCCTCGTCCACCAGAACACTTCCTTTGACGCCGCTCTCGGGGGCGGGGCTGGCGGTGTGCTCGGGCGCTGCGTCCGTGCGCCCACGCACGCCGCGCAGCACGTAGGTAGAGGGGCGCTAGCGGGCTAGTGCGTCCACAGGGCCGCTGGCCGACGTCCCGCGGAGCGCATCATTCCGTCCGCTCAGTTCTCGTGGACGCGGCGGCTGTTCTCCATGTCGCTGCGGGGTCCAGGGGAATGGAGGGGAAGGGTAGCGGCCACGCTGATGAGGCGGAGAAGGCGTGCGAGTGGACCGCTGTCAGCTTGATGCCTGGAGAACGAAAGACAGAAGAGAAGAATAATGATCAACAGGGCTGGATATTGGGCAGGATCTTGCAGGACTCAAGTCGATATTGATCAGGCTGCTTGTGATGCTATATTCAGAATTAGGGGGGGGGGGGGGTTTTCGTGACATCTCAGGATTCATTCAGTACATAATGACATTTCTAAACATGTTAAAATATCCAGTCAAATACAGAAATCTTTTTTTAACCTAACTGTTTATGACTTTACCAGCATTCCCTGGCTGTAAGAGTCTAGGTAACCACATGTGAATGTATTATTAGTTATTTTAAACTTTAACACCAGAAGATAACATTAATATGAGCTACTATCCAAATGGTTCCACCATTCTGTAATGAATGGGTTTGATTTATATATCGGCTGGCATATGTATAATAGAAAACAAACAAATGCTTCAAATCGTGAACATGCACAGCTTCCACAAGCATACAAAACACTTCTGCTTTCTCAAGCTCTGCGACTGAGAAATTTAGAAAACAACCTTTGAAAAATAATAGAACTGAGCTCATTGTGACGTTATATGGCTGCAGGGCCATTTTAAAAGGCCAGCACACATTTTACTGTCAGGTTGATACAATTTATATCTGTAAGCTGTCAGATATAGAGCTATAAATGTATTGTAATTTGTTATACCAATATCAAACAACAACAGTGTGATACTGGGTTGTTTATTTTTTACATATTGCTTTCTTTTATTCTTGTTACTTGCTACTAGCTCTCAAATATTTCCTCACTTAAGTCAAGATAGTAAAACATGGAATACGTGTCTAATTTATTTTTCCCCAATATCTCAGAAACTAGAAAGATATTACATGTCGTTTTTATATTCTACTCTTTTTTTTTGGGGGGAGGAGCATATATATTTTCCACCTTTTAGTTGAGGATCAAATTATGTGCACAATAGCTGTTCCATACTACAGCTGAAATAGGATCTTGCTCGCAGACCAGCGACAGGCAAATTCAATAAACCAATCAATATGAGCGGAAATATGGCACACTACAGTTTATGCTTAAGCAAAAAGAGACCTCATGAAGACTAAGAACAATTTTAGAACAACCAGACAAAGAAAAATTTCAGAAAATAGACAAAACCATTTAATAGAAGTAATATTTTTCATGGGTTCTAATTATTAAACATTAAAACACACACCACCCAAAGTTTCAGACTATGAAAAACACTCAATACCGACACCAAGATCCTAACCATATCACTTTGCCTTGCAGTAAAATTTGATGAGCTCATGCACCCTCACAGGTCCCACTGTTTCTGTCCAAAACTGAACCCCCACAGTAACCAAGGCTCCAGCCTCTAAGGTGAAGTGTAGGTACACAGAGGCAGTATGGTCAAGAAGATGCCATTTCCTAAGGAAAGCACAGGCGCTTAAACTGATCAATGTCTGCGACAATACTCCTCATTATAGTCTGGTATTCATTAGCATGCATCATAGAGTAACATAATATTGGATGGGTTTATATAAAGTATGGAAGAAAAATTATGGATGATATGCATGACCGTTTTTACAATACATTAGTTAACATTCACAACAAAATTCTACAAAATGTAATTGTACATTTAAATTATATTATAACATTAAGTCCATATAATGGAAGATTACATTACCGCAAAAGTAGAAATAGCACAATGGGAATGCAATGAGCAAATGTGTTAAAACCCTATAAAAGTTTTGTATAACATTTGTCCAAGATTCATTACTGTATATTAGGATACAACGTTGGTGGGTTGGATAAAATTTCTTCCACCAATAAGTTCGCATTCAGAAGTTAATATCCAGTAAACAGAACACGTAATGCCTAATCTTATTTCCCGTCGATTCTTGTTTTACGACGTGTGCTTTCCCATTTGGAAAGCAGTGCATAGATAATGTTCAAAATACACCTACGACTAACGAAGATCGCGTACTAGATGTATCGTTTTAAGTATGGTAACATAGTATAACATAGTACGCCTCTAAAAAGAATAGTGTATGCCTACCATCTACGTCCCTCTTTAAGTTACCGCTTATCAACCCAGACAGAATTCAAGATAAGTCTCTGAAGACCGATACTTTTAACGCAAAATATGACAAATCAACAAGAGTCAATTCAAATAATAGCATTTGTGAAGCCAGGTAGTGATCGGGCAAATAATGGAGCTATTACTACATGGAAACACAAGGAAATGTACCTTTGTCCGAGGGTTTTTAGAGCCACCAGCTCACACGCTACAAACTAAATGGTGGCAGCTGTCACTCCTGGATGAATACGCCCTCTTTTCACTGTTGTAGCAGAAATGGTGCGATAGAGCAAAACATACTGATAGAAGTAATGAGAGAGAAGAATGCAGAGTGTTTGCAGCTTGGCATTAACACCCTGTGGTTATGTGGTTAGACAGGCCAGATGCCCACACACACACAGACAGACAGACGTCTAGCTAGCATTCGCAGCCAGTTTGACTGCTTCCCTCCCATACACAGTGTTGAGATACCGGTTATAATGTAAATACGGTGAAACAGGGGCTCTTAAAGTGCAAAAAGACGGAAACACGGCTTTTGATTTGGCCTAATACTAGATTTAAACAGCTAACATTAGCCTAACTTAGCAATAGCGAAGAATTGGCCTTACGGTCCGGTATATGAAGATAGGCGCTAGCTAGCGACGTCGTGCTAGCGGTGAACATGGAACAAGTTAAAGCAGGACAGAACATGAAATATTCATTAACAAACCCTTAACAACACCTACGTATTGGTGTATGAAACTTTCGGTGACAACAACAATCCAATTCGTAGTTAAAGCCACTGACAACGTTCAAATGAAGCAAAGAAGCGGTTGGTTGTTTCACCTGGGAAGACTGCGTTTGTGTTCAGAACTCCCAAATCCGCCACCACCCAATACACACCAACGTTAGCCAGTGCTAGCAGGCTAGTTGCGCTAGCACTCGCTTGTCCTCATTTTACGACGCGGAGAGCACTCGAAATCATTTACGGTACAGATTGCTGTCTATCAAAGAGTACATGTAACGTGTTTACCTTTATCTGTGATTCAGAACGATTGCCGTGACCTCATCGTTCTTCGTTTAAACACATCAGATTCCTCTGTTCCTCCGCTGTGGTTCAGCTGTTGTCTCTTTAAGCCCCCCCTGCCAAGCATAGCGTCACATACAATACTACCCCACGCCGACGAACAAGCGCAACTTGCTTAGAGAATACGGCTGAACGTCGGGGCGGTGGGTCTCCTTGGAGACGGGCGCAGCTGACTGGGGTCAGTCAAAAAAAGGCTTGGACGCCAGTCTCCATTAAAAAATTGCGTTTTTTGTTTTCATTAAAATAAAATAAAATGTAATGTCCTGCGTAGGCCAGATCCTGTTAGAGCACACACATCCAACATGTGGTGTTTATTTGTAAAACAACTCCAATCTATTGTATAAAGCATGTATTGCCCCCCATGAGTCATACATGTTGCTACATGCCTATTTGTTATTATAATGCACAATTTAATGACACAATGACATATGTTGACAAGCTATAATAATAAAGATATTTTTATTTATTTTCACAATTAACCATTTCAAATATTTATTCCTTGTTATCATCATAGGATATCAATTGGAATGTAGAGCTATGAAAATGAGTTAAATATGTAAACTAAGTCCAATATTAATTTAGTTTCCAGTACCTAGCCACATATAATCAGAATATACTGGTTTAGTAAATGGATACTGCAAATGCAATGTGATTTTTACTTAGTAAACATGTAATTATTACCATGTTGTGTGCCTATTGTAAGAAATAATATAATATTCTGAGTATTTTGGGTGTGATATCTATCTTGCTATTGGTATTTGTAGTGTAAGAGCCAACATTAGGGTATTCTGGTGCAAGTTCACAAATAGTTTGTCCTAACCTCAGTGAAAAGTTAGAACAAACCAGAAGTGATTATAAAAATAGAGAATAACAAAGCAGGACTGTCTCACCATGCTGACCACTGATCACTGCTTTCTTTATCAGGGCCACGTCACTGACCACTACACTGGTAAACTGTAAACATTTCAGCACATTTTGAGTTCTACTAAACATTGTTAATTCAAATATGAATCCCCTCATCAGTTTAACATATGTATATATTCTCAGATAATATATATTAAAACTAATAAAATGTTCAGGTATTTATGGTCACCATTGTTGTAGGTGTTATTAATATGCATTAAAAGACAATAAAGAAAGTTCTGCTAACTGTAGAACACTTTTTATGTATAAGACAGTATGTGCATGGTTTGGGTGTGGTGTTATTGTATGTGTGTAGGTGTGCGTAGATGTACGTTTATGTGCGTTAATGTATGTAGATGTGCATAGATGTGCGTTGGTGTGTAGGTGTGCGTTGGTTTGCGTAGGTTTGTGTTGGTTTGTGTTGATGTGCGTTGATGTATGTAGATGTTCATAGGTGTGTGTTGGTTTGTGTTGGTTTGTGTAGGGGTGTGTTGGTTTGTGTTGGTTTGTGTAGGGGTGCGTTGGTTTGTGTAGGTGTGCGTAGGTTTGTGTTGGTTTGTCTAGGGGTGCGTTGGTTTGTGTTGGTTTGTGTAGGGGTGCGTTGGATTGTGTTGGTTTGCGTAGGGGTGCGTTGGTGTGCATTGTCTGTCACAGTCACATTCCCAAGTAAAGGTGAGGCCCAGCTTCACTGGAAGTATCAGTCTGTGAGATTCGGCCAGAGTTTTTACCCAGCAGCCCCAGGGAAGCATTGTGCTGCTGTGGGAGGGGCCAGAATGCTGGTGGGAGGGGCCTGTGGAGGGGAGGGCAGCTGTACCTCTCCCTCCCGGTAACAATGGGGCGGAGGAGAAGGGGCGCGACATCAGGGTCCGTTGGCGCGCGGCGAGAGGGACCCGCCCGGCTCTCTGCCATGGGCGGAGGGGGAGGATGGTGATGAAGAGGAGGAAGAGAAGGGTGGATGTTGCTGGTGGGGGATACATCTTTATTGCCGTCACCATGGCGACACTCCTCCCCCATCTCTCTGGACAGAGAACACCGCTGACCTTTCCGGAATTTCGCCCTCCGGTTCTTAAACCAGACCTGGACAAGGAGAGAAAGAACCATGTTTCATTGGAATCAGCGGTAATGCAGATGTGAAACTAAAGCCCTCCCCCCCCCCCAACACACACATGCACGCATGCACGCACGCACACACACACACACTAAAAAGTGCTGGGTTGAAAACAATCCAAATTGGGTAGTTTCTAACCCAGCTGCTGAGTAAATACAGGACCGAACACATGTTGGGTCGGATTAACTCAGCAAAATGGGTTGGACACCCAACCCAACTTGCTGGGTTAAATGTTCAACCCACCTTGATGGGTTGGATCAACTCAGCAGGGTGGGTTGGACACCCAACCCAACTTTCTGGGTTAAATGTTCAACCCATCTTGCTGAGTTAATCCAGCCCAACATGTGTTCGGTCCTGTATTTACTCAGCAGCTGGGTTAGAAATCCTTTTCAACCCACTGTATGGGTTAATCTAATCCCATTGGATATTGAGTTTTAATGTCCCCTATACAGTGACACACAGTTAAATGCACACACCTGATATTAAAAGTATCACCTTAAAGGTATACCTAAAACACTTGACGCCATTACCACTCAATAAAAGAGAAGTTAACAGTTCTGAAGGCCCATTTTAGCCTCTGTGTTTGTGTGTGTGTGTGTGTGTGTGTGTGTGCGTTTGTTGGGATTATTATTATGCTACTGCTGCGGCTGCAAAGAGATTATTATGACGATGATGATGTTGCCAACCTGGATCCGCGCCTCAGGGAGGCTGATACAGACAGCCAGCCTCTCGCGGGTGCCCACGTCGGGGTACTGCGTCTGCCGGAAGGCCAGCTCCAGGGCCTGAAGCTGTGCCTCGGTGAAGGCCGTGCGACTACGCCGCTGCTTCTGCTGGTTGCCATAGCGCGCCTCCAGAATCAGATCTGTGGAGGGAGCGGAGAGATTCATAAAGACTGGCTGGTGG
>JAODVN010220794.1:0-11714 GCA_025434125.1 Chologaster cornuta
TTGTGGAGCTCAAAATATAACTCTCTCCCAAACACACACACACACACACACACACCCTCTATCTCTCCTGCCAGCCATGAAGACTTCCATTCATGGCTATAGACCTTGAGATTCAGGACTCCCTCGATTCAGTGAATCTACACAAAGTCCCAGATAGGAAATGGATGGGGATAAGGACAAAATGATCATTCGTTTTGAATTAAGACAGAACTTCCTTGCTCACTTCTGTCGTTTGATTTCAGGTCTTCACTGGACATAAAAGAAACCACAAACATCCCAGGCTCAGCTGCGGCCTTGGAAGTCAAAACTAAATGCTTGAATACTACATTTCAGACACAGTGGAAGAGGGGGGCACTCAGACGCAAGTAGATGGCTGCTGTTATCACCCACATTCCACCGAGACAATGCAGAAGTGTGACAGGCTTGATTATGTTGGTATTTACCTGAGGAATTAGCCACATTCCTCCAAGTCTAACACCCACAATGTGTCTGTAGTGGCCAGACACATATTAGCATACACATGGCCCATGGGGCTAAGGATAAGACCTATCACCAAGCCATGCTCTCTCAAAAAATTGTGTACCCAAGTGCAATGAGGAATTACGGTATTCCCCCTTCAAATACATGTGGTCTCTCATGTATTCGCACTAGCCCAGGGAAACAATCACGTCTGCTTGGGGAGCCATTGTGCAGCATCTGCGCGGGCGTCTCAGGAGCGTATGCCTTCCCTCTCTGCGGTCCTCCTCGGTCAACATTCCAGTGTGTGTGACTGGTTACATGAGAGGGGGGTGGGGGGCTCGGGTGGGCCAAGAGCATTCTCCAGTGGGCCTTTCATAAGTCAGGGAGAAACGATTTGGGGACACACGGGTATTATGGTTCACATGCACACACACACACACACACACAATGCAAATATAAACATATTGACATGGGCTGTAAAGAGTTGTGTGTGTGTGTGTGCGTCAAGTACATCAAGTGTACGTGCCTGTAGGAGGGGGCAGGGGGTACAGCTTGAACACTATTGTGGAGTGTCTGTGTGTGTTGAGGGTTATGTTAAGATCCTTAGCATCACAGTCGTCTAATTATCCCATATGGCTGCTGTTGTCAGACTTGGGGAAGAGAGAGAGAGAGAGAGAGAGAGAGAGAGAGAGAGAGAGAGAGCTTTAAGGGGTGGGCGGGTGTATAAGGGGATGGAAGGGGGGTGTCATTCAGAACAGCTGAATAAGAAGGTGAGGAGGGGGGAGGTGCCAACATGACATGTTGAAATGTGTGCAGTAGCCCACTTCTCTCCTCACACTGCACGAGACGCGTCCGAGGAGCACAGCACACTGCTGCCGCCGAGCCAAGAGAGAGCAACCTCTTTCACACAAGCTGACCAGAGAAATATACTCTGAGTAGAAAAATATTACTTTTCTTTTGGTTTGTTTTTGTATTTTTTTGGATCTATTTTTTATATTTCATTACTTTTGCCATTTTTGGGGGTTGGTTTACCAATGCTTGGAACAATTACTTTAACAGGTAAGCACGCATATTCAATTAAGATTAATTTATTACATGTATTAGAGTATTAAAGAATATACAACAATTAAAATGTTGCTATAGAAATAAGTGTGATGATATTAATTCAAGCGTGCTATTATCAATCAATGCACATGCATTTTGAGTAAGTGTTTCATTTCTTAAATTAATTTAAAAGGTAATGTGCGTCTTCCACATTTGTTGGCATCAGTTGTGAGCTTCTTGCTGCTTCAGCCATTGTTGGCTGAGGGTGTGGTTAACATTGCGGTTTGATGATGTCCTGACACTGACTTGATCACAGATGCAGACCTAGGGAGTTAGTTTCCCTGCTGTAGTACACCTTCTGTTACACTGTGGAATATCTGACATCCTTCTGGCCACAGTTGTCACACACAAGGCTCAGGCTGCTTTTTATGTTGCACTAGTATAGTAGCATCTATATGCAGTCATTGCTCCAAACTATGGAAAGTATGAAAGAATTTCACACTGTGGCAACTGTAGATGATGAAAAATGCACAGATGTACTTAGGGACATGAAAACCCCCCTTTTTAACGCCGTGTCACTCTCAGAATCCAGGGTCACGTGTCCCTTTAAGTGTGAAGTTAAAATGAAAAGGGGTCTTAAACCCCACAGGGGCTATTGGGCTTAGCTACAAGAGGGCCGCATGGAATTAATTACATGCCAAGACCGATTCTACTACAGGCTGTTTGAAGCAGGGGTGACAGGGTTAACCAGCGCCAGGCTGGGATGTTTTGCTTTACGGGTGACCTCACGGATTCCCTGGAATGTGAAAACACTGATATTAATACGTTAACGTTTGTGTTTTCTCTGAGCGCTGCATGTGAGCTAATGCAGGCACAATTTGTTTAGATATGGAGGGAGAGGGGGTTTCAGTGGTACATTTCTCCTGTAGGGGGGGCTCAAGTCTGGCCACACCTAGAGCAGATAGAGGAAGGCTGCTGGTGTATTTGGTCTTTACATGTACGTGTGTATGTATGTGTGTGGGTGTGGAGGTGTCCGGGGGGATGGGGGTAGTCTCCCTGGCTTCTCCTAACTGACTTCCATTGTTGACTTGATAAAGACTATAGTAATTGGAGCCAGGATTTGCACACATTATGGTGGCAAAGTTTGTAAATAGTGTGAGAGGAGAATAGCCACCATTTAGCCCCCTTATCCCCCCACCCATTCCCTCCCATCCTTTTTTATCCACAAGCTGGCCGACGCCACCTCCCGGACCCTTCCACACACAAACACATCTCTTCAACAGCCACAGCAGCAAAGCCTATATCAAATGTCTCACTTCACTGCAGACGTACAAAAGAAATAAGTAATGTGATGGTGCTATTTCAACATGAAGCCTTACCAACACATCTCCGTCTCCACTCTCCACCACAGAGAAACATTTCAGCTATGAGCAGATCTGTAACACCCTGCTAAATGGCTCCAGGGCAGGGATCTTGGCTCTCACACCCCCCCCCCCCATCATCCCCCCACCCCCCTATTGCTTTTCATTCCACCACTGTCCCCTCCTCCCTCCTTTACACATACACACACACACACACTTGGTACAGTCACAGTGTGACACCCCTCTTGCTGCCACATTTGCACATGAACACCAGCGCTTACACACACACACACACACAAACTATTTCCCCACCACCCAATGGCCCGTAGTGGTCCGAACTAGTCTAGAGGTGTTAACTGCTCCCAAAACATAGGCAGGAAAACAAAGAGCAAAAAGACTTGGTGGTGGATTGAAGCATTATAGCTTAACTTAGATAACACATGGCTTGTCTGGCCTGCTAACAGGTCACACACACTGGTCTTTTACAGTTACTTTCACTGTTTACCTGTTCATGCAGCATAGCATTTACTGCCCTCTTTTGGAACCAACGTTTGTCCTTCTCTCTCTTTGAATTTTGAACTACTATGTCTCTGTTTCTCTCATTCTCTCTCATTGCAACCCTTGTTTATGTATGAATAATGTCAAGATTCAGACATGTTTCTATGTTTACAAACTCAATCCACCCGAGTGCAAACAATAGGAGTTGACATCCCCCCCCCCCCATTCTTTTTGGTGGCTGAGGTTGTAGAAGGCTATTGTGTTTGCATATGTGTGTGTCTTGGGAAGGGGGTGGGGCCATGTGCATCCTGCTGTGGTGGAATGTGGGTCAAGGGGATTGGGGTGTAGCTCTTTACATTGAGGAGGGGGGAGGCCCATATTGAACCATATTGAACCGTACCAAGAGAGACACCATATAATTAGAAAACAAATAAACATTCCTGCTCTTTGAGCATCCCAGAGGAATTCACCATAACATGAAGCGGTTAGCATAGCTGGCATTCCTTGTGTCCAATCCATGAATTAAAATGGGCATAGTGTTCCGTACTAACAATAGCAATGCATGAAAACACTGTCTGTTATTGTACAGAGAACGTGAGATTGGGAAAGTTGGGTGAATGGCTTCACCTCATTCCTTCAGACATGTTATTTTAACTCAGGGAAGAGACAGTGTTCCTTTTTTCAAAACCATGAAATTCTAGGAATTTCCATTTGCCGTGAGAAGCTTGATCTCTAAATTAACTTAATGAACAAGAAAATGGACGTGGGCTGATTGTGGAACTTAGTTAGTATAGTGTGTTATTGTGTGAACACTCCCCAGAGAAGCAGTTGACTCTCCTCAGAAACATCAGTACATGACTACCAATGTCTTTTCAATGTTTCATCAGAAAAGGTGCTTTGATTTTGTTCATGGAAGTTCTGGGAGGGTTTTTATGGCTGTGTGCGTGTGGAGGGTCCTGTGTATTCATATGTCAGCTGAGCTGTCTGTGTTTTACTTGGCTTACCTTTGAGTGCATTTGGACTAAAGAATGGCGTGCCATTGTATCGTGGGTATTGGTTTTAGGCCACAAATTGGCAATATAGTTGCTGTCATTGTGCACAGTTTTTTACAGGGTTAGCTATTCATTTCAGGCAATACCTAACCTTTTAGATTTGTGGTATTTTTACATCAATGAAGCTGATCGCAACCTATTACATTAAGTAATAAGCCTGATTAAATTGAGAAAACCTTTATTTGGCAGTATGACTCATACTCATTGTTCAGTGGTGTCTGCTTTTACTGTGGATGCATGGTGCAGATGGAATGTATTTATATAGGGTTCTACAACACAGCTGATTCAAATTAATATCTCGTTATAAAGACCCATTAATTTGAATCAGGTGTGTTGGAGCGGGGATACATCTAAAACACGCAAGGCAGTGGCGCTTTTGGACCAGGATTGGGGATTAATCATAATAGTATTTTGTAAATGTCAAAGGCATCATTCTAAAAAAAAACTTGATTTGTCTATGGATCTTAATCTGAGGTGATGTTAATTCAATTTAAAGGAATGTGAATCCAAATATGAATTAATAAAATTGCTGGTATTCTGCAACCAATTGAAATTCTTTGCATGGACCACACCGTGGTGACTAAAGTATGTGTGCACTGTAGATACAAATCATCTTAGCAGATATCACGGTGATTGACTAACACCACTTTCTCTTTTCCTTTCATTGCAGTTGGCCAGCCAGACAGTGTGTCTGTGGCTCAGAAGGAGGAGACCCTTGAAACCATGGATGCCATCCAAGTTGAGCAAACTCCTCAGGTCAATGGAGAAAAAGTGGAGAAGGAGTCTCCGGATGCCATTAACGTCTCCACCGTGGAGGAGAAGGCAACTGAGGAGAAAACTGACGAGGTCAACGAAGTTGGCTTCAAGAAGATCTTCCGATTCGTGGGTTTTAAGTTCACACTGAAGAAGGACAAGAGCGAGGAGAAGGATCCCGTGACGCTACTGACTGTCAAAGATAAGGAGGGAGAGGAAGGATCAGAAACCATTGAGGATCCCAAGGCTGCCACCACAGAAGAGACAGAAACCAGTATAGAGCAAGTGGTGGAGACACAGGCTTCCCTCAATGACACTGAGCCCGCTGGGGAAGCCGACAAGATCGCAGCAGATGAGCTCCCAGCAGAGGGCGCTGCAGTCGAAGGTGTTGAGGAAGAGCCCAAGGAGGAGTCGGTCGAGAAGGAGTCCGAGACCAGCCCACCAGCCCAGGAGGTCACACACTCCCCGTTCCGGAAGCTTTTCACCGGGGGGCTCTTCTCCAACCTGCGAAAGAAGACAAGCATTAAGAAATCCAAAGAGGAGGACGTGAAGGAGGCGGCAGGGGGAGAGGAGACCGCCGAGGTGGAGGAGACTGGTGAGGTTGTGGGAGAGAACGGTGAAAAGGAGGCCGTTGAGCAGAATGCAAAGGAGGAGGCACCAGCCACAACTCCTGAACCTACCGCGGAGACTGAGGCCACCGACGAGGCCACCGCGGAGCTTCCGGAAGCTACTGTCGATGCGACGGATGAACCAAAAGCCTCAGAAGCAAAGGTAGAAGAAAATGTAGAAGAGAAGGTAGAAGACAATAAAGAAGAAAAGGAAGAAGCTACGGCAGTGGATGAAAAGCCCACAGTGGAAGTGGTCACCGAGGCAGAGGTCCTGACGTCGCAGGAGAAAACCAAGTCCCAGGGAAGCCCCCTAAAAAAGCTTTTCACCGGAGCCGGGCTGAAGAAGCTCTCCAGCAAGAAACCTAAGAGCAAGAAAGACACGGAGGCCAAGGTTACTGAGTCCGGTGAACAAGCTGCTGAACAGCTTCAGTCCTCCACAGAGTCTGCAGAAAGTCAGAAACCTGACAGTGGGGCCTCTTCGCCAGAGTTGTCAGGGGAGCGCGCCATCACAGCGGAAGCTGACCAGGCCGAGCCGAGCCAAGCGGCCGAGGGAGAAGTCACTACTGATGGGGAGAAGAAAAAAGAAGGCATCATCCCATGGTCTTCCTTCAAGAAGCTGGTGACACCCAAGAAGCGTGTCAAGAGACCCTCCGAGAGTGACGATGAAGCTGCTGGGGAAAAACCAGCCAAGTCAGCTACCCTGTCCTCTACTGAGAGCGCCGTCTTCGCAGAAAAAGAGTTGAAAGAGGAGGAGACAAAGGAGGACAAGACCACAGAGGAAGATCCGAAGACGGAAACCACGGAGAAACTAGCTAGCAGCACAGAGGAGCCCAAAAAGAAAATGGACACCTCTGTCTCATGGGAGGCTCTAATGTGCATGGGCGGAGCTAAAAAGAGGACGAGAAAGACGTCGGACTCGGACGATGACGACGAGACCAAGATGGAAGAGGAAGCCCCTGTGGCAGCCATAGAAGAGGAGCTAGAGGGAAAGTTAAACGAGTCGCCAGTCGTTTCCTCACACGAGGCTGAGGCTGAAGAGGCGTCTTCTCCCGAGCCTGTGAGCTGCCCTCCTGAGAGAGAGTCCGCATGGGACACACTGAAACGCTTCGTCATGTCAAAGAACAAGCCCAAGGTGGAGGAGAAGACAGAGGAAAGCTCAGACCAAGCGCTGTCCGACAGTGAAGCGCCCAAAGAGGAGTCCTCCTTCTCTTTGAGAAAACTCTTCCCTGGGCGGAAGAAGAAGAAGGTGGAGAAGCAAGCCTCGGCTGGATCTGCCGAGGACGACTCCGACACGCCTGCGGTCGTTCCTCTCTCCGAGTACGAAGGCGATGGGAAAGCCGAGGCCAAAGTAGACGAGCCCGCAGTGACGGCAGCCGTCCAGTCAAAAGTGTCTTCTGAAGACCGCGCCCCCTCCTGGATCCCAGCAGTAGTAGAGGCAGACGATAATCAGCTGAGTGACATCCCAGAAGAGGCGGAAAACGCTGCCACGCCAAAGTCTGCTGACACCACCATTGTCGATGACATCGAGGAACAGCCCGTGCAGTCCCCCGAAACTACGGACAAGAGCTGCGCAGGACCACAGCTGTCCCTGGCGGACACAAAGCAGGCGCTCCCAGCGCCCGCTGCAGAAGCCACAGCCGTTCCTCAAGAACCTCAGTCAGAAAATGCAGACCACGTCCTGGAAGCTGCAGTGGAGCACGTCAGTGAGGTCCTCTGCCAGACACATGTGACTGTTGAACATGTGCCCCTAGAGGTCGCCAGTGCTGAGAAAGAGGATGAACCCACCACTGAGAACGCTGAGTGCATGACAAAAGCCATCCTAGAGAAACACGCACGGGATGAAGCCATGGTCATCTGCACTGGCCTTGGGACAGAGGAGATTGCCAAAACAACTGTGGAGAAGCCTGCGACCCCAGTCGTAGAGTGTGTGGATGTGCTTAGTGATGCCCTGCGTGCAGAAGTCTCCCTGGAAGAGAAGCTAGACAATACTGAGCAGGCCATTGTTGCAGAAGACCCAGTTCTTAAGGCCCAAGTGCACCAAGTCGAAAGCGCTGACCTCGAGCCTGCCACTGAAGACGCTGTTGATGTAACGTCTGAAGTCCAAAATGCCACTGAAGGCCATGAAAGTGAAAGTGAGAAGATCTCGATCGTCTGCGGACTTCCAGAGCAGTCTGAAGTTGTGCAATCGTCAGACATATGTGAAAACATTACCAAAGTAATAATGGTAAATCAAATCACAACTGAATCCAGTGTATATGTTGAAAGTGTTCAAGTCACTGAACCAACTATTGAAATTAAGCTCGAGAATGTTGATGTAGAACTGCTAACAGCCACTGAAGGAAATGTCCCAGTCCCAGATACAGTTCAGGCTATCACTGAGGAAATAGCCTCCAGCCTCTGTGACACCATGAAGAGCACCAGCACACAGGGGACTGAGCCGGCCATCCCTGGAGTCGTGGCTCCTGCAGGAGTTGCCCTTGCCACCGAAACTGTCGTTTTAAATGCCCCTCTTTCTGCAGAGCCAGAGGAAGTAATGGAAAAATCTGACCACAACGTGAAGGAGGAGTGCAAAGTGGCGTTAGAAGTTGCAGTAGACACTATCATGGCAGAATGCACCACCGTCACCAAGCAAATGAGCGAGAACACAGGCGATGCCATCGTAGAGACAGTAGTGACAACTGTCATTGAGGAGAAGAGCATGGTAATTGCTCAGGCTGTGATCCAGAACGCCATGGACAGAATGTCAGAGGCGACGCCCGAACCCCAGAAGCCTACTATCCCCATGGCTACCATGGCAACATCAGCCCAGGCCGTGGCAACAACAGAAAAAGACATTGAGCTGGTGACAAAGCAGCCTATCGTCAGTGAAACCCCTGTCCCAGTGCTTTGTGAAACACAAGCACAGGCGGCCATGTCACCAGAACAACTCCACGCTGCTGTCCAGGTCACTGACGCGCTTCCAGTGGAGGTGCTACAGAGCTTTGCTTGTCTAGGAGAGAAGCAGGATGAGCCAGCGGAAGGACTGAAGCAAGCGGTGGAAGTGAAAGCAAGTGAAGAGACAGTTGTGATGGAAAAAGCGGTCGAAATACAGCTAGAGGATCAGACAGATGTGGGGCCTGAGGCGGTCAAGGAGGAAGCAGAGAGCCATGAAAGTACACCAGTAGTGGAAGACAAAGAGGAGGAAAGGAAGAAAACGCCTGAGGTCCATATGCCAGTTCAGGTGGTCCTGCAAAATGCACACGTCGTCGAAGCTCAAACACTGGAGGGGGAGACCACGGTGGAGATCGACCCCTTGGCTCCAGCCAAAAACGACGCCCCCTCAAGTCAGGAGCCCGCATCGCAAAGCCCTCCCCCGCTGGGGGAGTCCCAAATGCAAGACTCCGCTGAGGCCGCGGTGCCGGCTGCCGACACGACAGATACGGAGATGGCAGCGACGGGGAAGTGTGCTGAGGTGATGGCCCAGGTGATAGAGGTAATCGAGGAGGCCGTGAAGGAGATCGAGCCTGTGTCCACAGAGATCACCGCAGCATCTTGAGCAGGTGAGACCCTTATAAAGTTGTAATCCGTTATTCCGGTGATTTGCTCCACTCTACTTATTGTGTCAGTAACTCACCCACCTTCAGTGTGTAGGGACCACACACGTGTTTACACCTAACAGTTACATCTAAACTACTCACATGATTGACAGTTTCCTTCTATGAGAGTTTCCTGATTTTATCAGGGTGAATTGATTTAGTGAAGCAACATAGTGTTTTAAAAAAACAACGCTTAATATAATATTAATTGAAACATTTCCAAGATTTCTTTGTTGGCCACCCTGAGAAGATTGTCTTCTCAGGGTGGCGTTTTTATAACATCAATAGGCCCTACTTTTATTAGGCGGTGGAGGAGAGGGATTTTCTCGTCCACCAGATGAAAAAGCTTTTGTTCCTGCTAGGGGTAACCAGGGGGCCTTTGATATCAAAGCAGGAATGCCGCAGCTGACCCCTTCTTTGTAGGCCAGGGTCCCTTAAAGGGAAGCCATGTGTGAGAGGGGCAGATGAACTTGTGCTGAAAGACTGATTATGATTCCTCTTTACCCTCCTCCTCGCTTTACATTGCGGCCTCCGTGTGGAGTCAAGGAAGCATGTCAGAGTACACATTTGTTGGATTTAATTAAAATCCCACCAAGGACTCCACATGTGTTTTGTCTCATGGGATCTAATTCATATTTTTACAACATCTACGACGCTAATGTATCTAAACTGGATATTATCTCCGGACGGTCTCAGTTCATTTATCAAGCAGTAATATGTTCTGCGGAGAACACGGGACGGAGAACACGCGGCGGGTGGGGTGTATTGGAGAAGGGGCAGCAGCCTGTCCGCCGTCAGTGCTGGTGAGGCTACCATCTCCCACACGCAGATAATGCTGAGTCACACAAGCCAGCAGATGGAGACATAATGGGGCAGAGTAGGAAAATAGAAAGTGCAACGCAAGACAACATAGGAGGATACAAGGACGTATAGGCAATACGAGTATA
Source organism: Chologaster cornuta (assembly GCA_025434125.1). NCBI lineage: Eukaryota > Metazoa > Chordata > Actinopteri > Percopsiformes > Amblyopsidae > Chologaster > Chologaster cornuta. The sequence goes on from JAODVN010220794.1 coordinate 10,298, forward strand.
ATGGAAGTTGTATATTAACATGTCAAATAACTCTCTGTTCATTTCCAGTGTTTTGTGTTTTCTAGTTCTCTGCGTCAAATGAACAGGTGATTTTTTTCCAAAGAAGAATTCAGTATCGTCCTAATACCAATTTTGTTATGTGTCCGTGCCTAGACTGACGCCTGTCTGGACCAGGACACGTGAGAGAGAGTGTGAGAGATCGATCGAGCGAGAGAGAGCGAGAGAGGACACACACCAATGTTGGGCTCCACCCTACCCACCCACCCAGCCCAGAAGGACTGAAAAAGACTGCACCCAATCTCTCCTCTGCCCCTCCCACCCCTCTGCACCCCACCCTCTGTCCTGCAGCAACAACCCTGTCTACACCACCCATCCCTGCAGCCAGCCTACCTGGGGCAATGCTAGACCAGTCAGCCTGCGCGCACGCACACACACACGCACGCACACACACATACACACGCACGCACACGCACACATCTCATGCCCCAGAAGTGTTACATGCGGCATGTAATTAATGCGCTATGCGTTTCATGTTCGTTGGCGTTCCACTGCATTCGACATCATAAAAGCGCACATTTGTGCGTGTACAGCTGGGGGTGCCTGTTACTGTATGCATATATTTGTGAGTGAGACAGCGTGATTGCAGTAAAAGAGTTGGAGGATTATTATCTTGTATATTGTATTTATATCCTAAGTATTCTCTAATTCACCCATCCCTATTTTTGTTTTGTTTGTGTAATTTGTATTTTTTACAACACATATGTTGCCCGTTAATCCTCATATAAAGGCTGTGATACACGTGTCAATCTTTTGAGAAAGACCACACTAGTCAAGTTAGTATACATTAGTCTAATTGTGGACTTTATCTAATGTTTGATAGAGACACATTTAGCCTATCGAAGCAATTAGTTGTCACATTAAGACAAATAGACTAAATGTACTGTATTATAGCCCTATTAATTAAATAATTAATGGATTATTACAAAATATTGTAGAAACTATAGCTAAACCATGGTACAGGTGTGATTCCAGTGACATTGTTCAATTCCACTGTCTATAGACAATGATTTAATGTGATAGGAGGACATTAAGTATGTTGATATTTAACAGAAATTTGTCACAATGGACTGATGACATGTTCTCGTCACGCTGCATTTTCATTTACTGCCAAAATATGTTATGTCGTTCATGTAGATAAAGAAAAAACACTGCCTCATTAACTGTGAAAAGGTATTGTTACTCAAAATAGTACCAGAGTTTCATGTGAAGATAAAACACTATGTCACACAAATAAAACACTGTCACAATGATCCAATCATGTGGGAAAGGTATATGATAGACAATTAGGTGTAAAGTGCAAGTAGAAGGAGTATTTTTAGTGGGATGTAGCTCTTTCACTACATATTCTCTAGTTGCT
>JAODVN010220901.1:0-11710 GCA_025434125.1 Chologaster cornuta
CATACTGTATAATTTAGGTAAACATATTGCAGCATAACCAGATTTTAGTCAAACCAATTTGAATCAATTACCTTATTTTATTAATTATTTTTGTTCTACTTGCACTATATTTTGGAAAAACCTAATAACCAGTTCACCTTATACCAATAAAAGTTGTTTCAACAAACCTGGCATTTAGGGAAATTGTTGCAATAGGATAAAGTGTGTGTGTGTGTGTGTGTGTGTGTGTGTGTGCGTGTGCAAGTGTGTGTACACTGTATGTATGCAAACTGTGTGCAGCAGCATGAAGGGTGGTGTCCCCTTAACTGTAAATATTGCCCATTAGGTCACAGCTACACAAATGCTTTTTTTTACGTTCACCTCTTAAGCTACTGAGGAGAAGAGAGAAACGATTGAAATGTGAATCAAAATGGCATGCATGTAAATACCCCAATATTCCGCTACTGCTATGTATTTCTCAGCCTTTTGACAGGTAGTTTCTCATTATCTCATTGTGCATTGTCACATTGTACATACTGTAGATGTGCTCATCTGGCAGAAATGAAACTAATAATCCAAAACATCAAGCCGTAATTTAAAACATAAAGCAAACACATGACACTATTGGACTGATTTACATGTTTTTCCTGTGGGAGCTAATGGGCATTGAAATGAAAACGTGATGCCGGTAATGCTCAGTGACGAAAACAAGCTCTGATAAACCCAAACACAACCGAGCAGGGGTCTCCATGATCATCCAAGGAGTTGTTTGCATTGCCTTGCCGCTGCTGGCAGTTCTTATTTTATCATGCTAACACCTCCATATCCCATCCATGTCTCTCTTTAACATGTAATGCCTATATTGTTCCTGCTTTATCTCTCTCTCTCTTGCTGACTTCTTGGCCATGCCCAGCCTCCCTCCCTCCCTCCCTCCCTCTTTAAAGAGCTCTGTGTCTGGGCGCTGTGCTCCATTCCCCGCTCCAACATGTTGGCAGGAGGAGAGAGAGGAGGATGCCGCGCTCTCCCCTCGGTGCGTTCTTGCCAGCTCGCCGGCCGGCGCACGTCGCCTTCACTAGCCGCCCCGCTGCGGCTCCCTCTCCGGGTTTCTCCCCCTCTCCGGGCGCGTCTCCCCCCGCCTGTGTCCTCCGCCCGCGCATGAAGGACCCGGGAGAGGAAGAGGAGGTGGAGGAGCTGGAAGCGACGCGCGCCGCCCCGGAGAACTGGAGCTTCGAAGGCGGCGGAAGCCCGGCGGAGAGCGCACCCGCCGGGCTTCCCCCGCTCTCCCCCTCCTCCCCCGGCCTGCCGGCGCCCCGCTCGGTGTGGCGGGAGGCGATGAGGAGAAAGAGGTACATCCTAGAGGGACCGGGGCGAGGAGGAAAAGGAGGTGAGAGAGGAGTCGTGGGCAGGAGGAGCTGCTCTCCAGACTGGCTGTATGAGTCCTACTACTGTATGAGCCAGCAGCATCCACTCATTGTCTTTCTGCTGCTCATCGTCATGGGAGCATGTCTGGCCCTGCTGGCTGTCTTCTTTGCTTCAGGACTGGTGAGACACACACACACACACACACATACACAGGTACAGAAAGACACCTCCAAGTCCCACAAACAGAGTATATGACACACACACACACACACACACACACACACACTAACACAAAGCCAGAGTAAAGACACACTTGGCGTGAAGCGTATTGCACTAGTCTTGTAAAGATATATCTACACATACTTGAAATGCCAAGTATGTGTGTGCTGAGCTCACATTGTATTCTATCTCACTCTTCTCTATAACACACACACACGCGCGCGCCCGCACGCAAACACACAGCCAGAGAAAGTGCCCGCTTCCAACTGTAAGCGAATGTTTAAAGAATTAGTCTTGTTAGATACAGCATATCTAAACATTGAGTTGGCAAGAATGTGTGTGCTGAGCTCACATTGTATTCTAACTCATTCTTCTCTATAACACACACACACAGACATGCACAAATCAAACACTGGCACATACGCACACCTCGAGCACAGCATGCTGTCCGTTGTGGGACTAAGTTGTGGGAGAGATCAGACGCATGCAGGATAAGGGGCTTGGCAGTTGTCTGAACTCTGGGCTGACTGAACTACAGCCGAGCGCTGCGGTGTGCAGATCTGAGCTCTGCTTCTCTTGCTGGCGGAACGCAGTGTTTATGTGTAAAACATGCATGTGTGGGGAGTTATACCACAGAGAGAGAGAGAGAGAGAGAGAGAGAGAGAGAGCTCATCAGGGGCATGTCTAGGACATTTTTACTGGGGTGGCAAAGAGATGTACTTAAGATAATGCTAGCTAGATGTCTGATGTTACGTCTGCAACATCAGACAGACATAAAAGCTGTTTCTTAAAATGTTACACATTGTGTGTGGTGTGTGTCCAGCTGACCCTGGGAGAATCTACCATTATGTATGATGTAGATCACACACTTGTATACTGTTGCGTAGCAACTAGAATGTGTGAACAGACGACTGGCCAATTTTAGAAACTTGGTGAAAATATATGCATATTGATTACGGGTAAATTTGACATGGTGTGGCGGTTATAGGTACTGAATAAATGCCTGTGTTTTTCTGGATTTATTTTGAATATATTTTATAAAATGTAGTGTAAAACAACACCATATTAGGTCAAGTCAAAAGTCAAACACTGGGGGACTTCAATATATTATTAAAACAGAGTTATGTACAATTGAAAATCCTCCACGGGTCCATTATACCCCATGGCGGTTCTAGTGTAAGAGGCGGTTTTCCATTGTCTTCTGCAGACTGTTATGTCAAATTAGACAACCCATATAACAATCTCTTTAGCAGAGGGTCTAGATTATAAGTTAAAAAACATGAGCTAATAGCCTTTACCGTTCTGAACATCTGATCCAAAAATGTAATTTCGTCCCTCTCACTACCATTCCAAGATGCATGCAAGGTATTTTACCGGCACCATTGCTGTTGGTCTTGTACTGCCACTGTTATGCTAACGAACACAACATAAATATTTTCGGCTGAATGTCTAGAGTATTGTGACCAGGAAAACACGGGGAATGAAAGTAATGCTTAACAAAAAGGTTTAATAAAGTTCACTAAGCAAAAGGCTTGACAAAGATTACAAATAGTGTGTCTCAATGGCAACGAAAATAACCTGCAACGGGTATAAACAAAGGCAGGGCATATAAACAGTGGAGACAATCAACCAGACGAGTGACAGGTGTGGGGAGGCCGTGATTGCTGTCAGAACTCCGGAGACCGGCCCATACCTTTCCGGCTCGGCGGCACCAGTCCTTCATCGCTGGGACGTTGCTGGGCGGAGTCACCGTCCAGGTGCAGAGGGGGGGCTGATGGCCGAGCACCACCTGGAATGGGCTCCGCCCCGTGGAGGACTGGCACAACGAGTTCTGTGCATACTCAGCCCAGGGGAGGAATCTCCACCAGTCATATGGGCTGTCCGCACAATACACTCGGAGGAAGCGGCACAGTTCCTGGTTGAGTCGCTCCGCCTGCCTGTTGGCCTGGGGGTGGTACCCGGACGTGCAACCCCGAGACGGCCCATGAAGGCCTTCCAGACTCTGGAGGCGAATTGGGGCCGCGGTCGGAGACGATGTCCTCTGGAAGGCCGTAGAGCCGGAAGACCTGTTGGAACAGTACCTCCGCGACCTGCAAAGGTGGGCAACCAGGCCAGAGGGACATAACGGACCATCTTGGAGAATCGGTCGACCACGACCAATATGACCGTATGCCCCTCTGACGCAGGGAGATCGGTCAGGAAGTCCACCGCGATGTGACTCCACAGCCGCAGAGGCACTGGCAGTGGGTGGAAGAGACCCACAGGTGCCTGCCGAGGCACCTTGGACTGTGCGCATGTCCGACATGACCACACGTGGTCGCGCAAAGTCCTCCTCATTCCAGGCCACCAGTACTTCACCCGGAGAACTTCTTGGTTCCGGTCCACCCCTGGATGTCTGGTGGCAGGTAACTGGTGGGCCCAGGTCACGAGCTGGCTACGCACTCTCCGGGGGACATAAACACTCCCGTGGGGGCAGTTGGCTGGTGGCGGCTCCCGTCGGCTGGCTCTCCGGATTTCGGCGTCCACGTCCCACTCGAAGGGACCCAAAACACAGGCCGTTGGAACCACTGAGGCGACGACAGGAGGGTCCTGGTCCCCCTCATGTTTGGCGTGAGAGCGCGTCCGCTGCGGTGTTCTTGGACCCACGCCTGTAGGTCAGGGTGAACCGGAACCGGGTGAGTAGTCCATCCACCGGACCTGGCGGTGGTGTTGGCACCTGGCGGCACGGGCGTATTCCAGGTTCCAGTGGTTCGTGAGCACGGTGAACGGCTCCCGGGCGCCCTCCAGCCAGTCTCTCCACTCCTCCAGTGCCAACTTTACCGCCAGTCCCTGAAGGCTCCTTCTGCCTGCAAGGTCCAGTGGAGGCACTGCGGCTGGCCTCGCAGCAACAACGTGAGGGGCGCTGCCACGGTGCTGTAGTTCTTGAAGAACCGGCGGTAAACATTGACGAAGAGCCTGTGCTGCCGCAGTCATTGGAGCACAGCACGCACGTGGGCCATGTGCTCCAAGGCCGTTGGCGAGTAGACCAGGATGTCGTCGATGTAGACCACTACAAACCTACCGGTACTTCCGGGTGACAGCGTTCAACCCCCGAAAGTCGATACATGGTTGGAGCCCCCCGTCCTTCTTTCCAACGAAAAAAAAGCTTGAGGAGGCTGAAGAGGTGGAGTGGCGGATCAGTCCCTGCTCCAGTGCCTCGGCTATGTACTCGTCCATGGCCTCCGCCACCGAGAGCGGGTAGATCTTGTTCCTAGGGGGCGAGGCACCGGCCTCCAGCTCGATGGCGCAGTCCCCGGAGAGGTGGGGAGGGAGACACTTAGCCCGGTCGATGTTGAAGATCTTCGCCAAGTCCTGGTACTTGGCGGGGATGTTAAGCTGGAGGGCGCTCTGCGGGCTCTCCACCGAGGTGGTCCCACACTGCAGCTGGAGACAGGTCTGCCGGCAGGCCCTTGACAACCCCTGGATCTCCCTTTTCTTCCAGGTGATTTGGGGGTCGTGGTGTTGCAGCCAAGTGAGACCCAGGATGATCGGATGGACGGATGCTGACAGCACCAAGAGCTCCAGTCTTTCTCGGTGACAACCGTTGATGGTCGGGAGAGCAGTTTGGTGACAGACCGAACTGGAGAAGGAACTCCTTGCTCCGTTCTGGATTGCCATCGTACTTCTCAGGAGCGGCCCCTCTGATCTCACTCACCGGTGCGCGACGGGGCTCTGGTCTGCTAGCCGATGAGCGTGACGCTCCTGCTCTTGGAGAGCTAGGAGCTACGTCGGCGGGGAGGGGTGTGCGCACGGCCATGAGGTGTTGGACGGCCTTGATCAGCCACAACACACTCCCATCCATGGACTGGTACCCCGCCTCCAACGCCGACAGCCGGTCCCCTTCGCCGTTGCCGCTCCCCGCTGGATCCATCCTAATCCACACAAGGGTAAAAGCAACAGGTGAACTAACAAAAGCAGGACGAGCAATTCAGAGAGGTAAGTATGGCGGGCTATTCTGTGACCAGGAGAACACGGGAAATGAAAGTAACGTTTAACAAAAAGGTTTAATAAAGTTCACTAAGCCAAAGGCTTGACAAGGATTACAAATAGTCTTAGTGGCAACGAAAATAACCAGTAAATGGTATAAACAAAGGCAGGGTATATAATCTGTGGAGACAATCACACAGACGAGTGACAGCTGTGGGGAGGCCCTTATTGCCACCTGTCACAGATCGGTGGTCAGAAATCCGGGGACTGCGCGCGGGCGCGGGCCTGACCAGAGGGCGCAGCCACGCCGCTGGACGCCAGCGTGACAAGTATGAGGAAACAGTTTGTTTCTAGCCTTTACCTTTCTGAAGATATGATACAAAATATAAAGCTATGCCATTTTCAGCACAACTTTGAGAGCGCATTTTAGATGCAACTTTACCGTGCAGCCACTGAGGTGGCCAATCACATTTCAGCGGTGGCCAGTGCCACCCCTGGCCACTTACTTCCTGGCCACACCTCTGGAGAACAAAGTCACTAACAATCCTTAACAAACAAAGCTGTCCCAACTAATTGCTGGGGAAGATAATGGTAGCCTTGGGAGAATTGTGAAATGGAATGAGTTTTACTGTCCAATATTTATGTGAATGGTTGTAGTAATGAATACAGCCTCTAAATCCCCATATGCAATAATAACATTGCTGATTTAGCTAAATGGAAAACAAGGTTTATGTACAGCTCTTTTGCTGATAATATGAATTTGTACTTGCGTGGATTTGATTGCACATATATCTTCATTATTCTCTTCTTTTTTTTTTTTGGTTCATTACTTGATTACTATTTGACAGATGTGCTAATAATTTATAGTTTAGGTTTTGCTTTTTGGGGGCTTTCATGTAAATTATTAAATGTTCAAATCAATCATGGCGTGTGTGGGTTATTTTATGCGAGGGAAAGTGAGACATGTTTCAGGTGTCCGTTAATGCTGCTGATTTACTGTTCTTGTTTTGGAGCTGTGAACATGAATGCATGAAACAAAGAGCATGTGAAAAGTTTAAATAAAATCAATTTGAAATCAGTCAGTCTCTGATAATAAAGACACAGGATGCATAATCTGCCCCATCTACAGTACTACATATCCTAATGGCAGTGGTGGGCCGTCAGGGCCAGCAAGGCCTTCTCTGCTGGCCTAACATAAATAATGATCATAATATGATGAAAGTTCATTAAATTTTGAATTTACTTTCCCTAAGTATATACAAATATTATTCAAATTATACATTATACATATTCTCTTCATGTTTGTGTGGTTTTAAGGTTAGAGTTTTTATCCAATTAGAATTCAGCTAGCTTGTGTTGCCAGGTTGTATGAAATCTGCCTGACACTTTCAGAATAAAAAATGCTGGCTTCTGTGCATTGTAAGTGAACAGGCACATACAGACAGTTGCGATAGCCAATCAGATCACAAGTTGTTGACAGTAGACTACCTATCTGGTGTCACATTGTGATTGGATACTCACTCACCATGGTAAAACAACCAGGAGAAGGAGGATTATCAACCTACTCACTTGTGCGTTCAACGCAAATCAACCGAGCTGCACCGGAGCCACACCCGGTTAGCAGAGAGGGAAATCTAATATATCTACTCGCTTTTTTAACCCACAATGACCGAAGGAGCGTTGTTTGTAATTGTGCGAAGAGCGAGCAAGGCAGGGACCAGGCGCAGGAGTTGCAAAAAGTTTAATAATGACCGCATACCAGACACACACCATACTCGAAACAATAACAGACAATGAAACTAAACGAAACCCCAACCTAAATACTAAAGCAAACCAACAGGTGCAAACAATACATAATCAGTGCACCGTGAACCTAACGCGAACAATCACCCACACCGGTGAGATCAGGGAAGCGTGACATTGTTGGTGTATTTCAACGTTGTCTTTCAACGTTTGCACTCCTTCAATCTGATATATCACTACGATTTCGCAATTTAGTTATCTTATTAAAGCTTGCATGTATTATATGTGGACTTATTATAACTTTTTGGACAGTTAATTTTAAATACCATTTTATTTTTTTGTATTGACAGTACCACGTAGATATGTTTTAATTGCTGGTGCGGGTTTATTGATTTTTAAAAGCGCTGTTTTGTACACAATTAAAGTGATGCAAAGAAGTGCGTAAGGGTGTTTCTGTATACTGTTTCTCCAGCCGTGATCACCGGTGTCATAAATGAATGTATTATGAGAGGTATTTATTGAAGTGGGACATCACTGAAGGCCTAAGTGTTTAATGCATGGCCCGCCACTGCCTGCCTAATCGTAACATTACTCTGTGGCATTCTTGTTCCAGTTCTCTCTCTTTCATCATCCCCATCTCTCCATTCCCTCATGAGCTTTTGCTTCTCTTCCGTCATCACTCCATGGTCTTTCTCTTTCTCTTTTTTTGTCTGCTTGTCTCTCTGCTTCTTCGTATCTCTCCAGCCCCCCCAGCCCCCTAGCCCTGTTATCCCAGTGGCTGGCTGACCTAAATCCTGTGCTGTTTTGGAGCTCAGCTCTGGGCGAGTCTGACTGCTGCTTGTTCCCGTGCAGCCGCACACATCCAGCCCTGTCCCGCTGCATCGATCGCTCGTGTGCATGTGTGTGCGTGTGTGTGTCATATGCCAGTGTGTGGAAGAGAGAGAGGGAGAGACAGAGAGACAAAGAGGCAGAGAGCAGTGCTGCAGTGTTATATGTCAGAGCAGAGGAACATTTTTAAATGAAGGCTGTGCTTTGGAAATAAATTTGTGCAACAGTTTTGAAACCCCTTAACCTCAAAGGGTGTGAGGCAATTAACTGTTTCCTTCAAGAGCATAACATTATAGCATAAAAAATATAAACACTTAAGGGGAAAAGCTAAATATTGAAACATGTAACACACCATCTTGCAATCACGCCAGTGGTTCCATCCCTGGCTTTGACCACCCACTGGTCGAACTGTCTAGGTCTCTTCCATCCATGTGAATTGCCCTCATTGACAGTAATCTAATGAAACTAAAGGTTATACAAACATGTGAACGAATGAATTAATAAAAAATGGCCCTGCGCTGAATTAATGGATATATGGAACGACATATATTGTCTTGCCTTCATCACAATGATAAAACATTACATAAACAGAGTTAACATCTTGCTCCAAGGCTATGGAAACAGAACATGGCCACTGCTCTCTCTGTCATCACTCTGTATTGCCTACTATCCTCTGGTCAGCATTGTTCGCTCAGCAGCCAAAGGGTCATGTCTGTTTTGTTTGATGGTCTCCAAAGAGGTTACATTATGGCTGTTGTGTGCTGGGCTATTTCTCCATATTTACCTGGAAGGGACTCTTATAAAATATTTAGTGGAACACGAACATATTAATGGGTTCAAGTAAAATAGGAGAAAACCCATTAAATGCTGCTCCGACTTTGGACTTGGCCTCACGGGCCGAGGGTTAGGCACATGCAAAACATCTGGAGAAAGAGGACGAGAATGTATATGTTAGCATGGGAACCTGAATGTACATACAAATATAAACACTATATATTTACAGTACTAATATATACTGTATATATATAGGTATATATAGTACTGTATGCCAGTGGTGCTTAAAATACTGTATGTTGTCATTTCTATATTAAGAAAAGCTTCACTAACTTGGAAAGATTCACACATGTACTGTATTTTGATTAAATACTGCAGGTACACATAAAAGGAACCATGATGAATGCAGAGACGTTCTAGCGTGCAATGTGCATTGAGTTGAAGACCTTCTTGAACATAATTATTTCATAAAAAATAGACATAAAAATATAATGTAATAATGGTGAGTACAATAGATGCAGCCACATTCTGCTTTTGTGTCCCTGAAGAGGTTGCAGTGTGGTTCAGGCAACATGAGTGGCGTAGTGGCCTCAAGCTTTATCAGATAAGGTTTGGTCTCAAGTGACTAACAATAGGGCTACAGGGATGTAGAGAGCAATGAATCATAGAAGGAAGAAAACACTGATTTCAACAGGAATACAGACAGGTCTGTGGTTTGAAATGGGCTGATTCTACTTTGGGTCCAGTTTTTATGTAAAGACAAGGATCGTTGTGAGAGAACAGGATTGCCACACAAATATTTTACAACAAGAGGTAATATATCATGAGATGAAATTCACCATTTTACATCTGGACCTTGCAAACTCAGCATTAAGTATAACTCTCTTAACATCTGCAATCATAACATTTATAGACGTGGTGTCAATGTATTAGCAACTGATTCCAACCTTCAACCAATCAGACATTCTGTTACCAGCTGTTGTTGATGTAATCAGCTAACTGTGTTCCAGGGTGCTGCTTTATGATCATTTTCTGACTAGCACAAAACGTTGTGAAAGAATGGAGCATTCAGACTGATTAGCAGAGTAAAAGTTAATGTGGAGCTTTGCTATGTCAAGATGGGCTCTCAAGCCTATACAATTATTGTGAAGGTATTCTTCTTGTTATTTCTAACGTTCTTTTGCGACTCTACTCTTTCATAATGCTTCTGACTTCACTGTACACATTGAACCAATTCTTCAAATCAAGCAGAAACATCAGTTTTTGAGAAATGAATACAAAGCGGAAGTGCCAAACCTGCAGTTCATCAAATGGCCCCTTGAGGCTGGCTACAAAAAGGAGTAAATCCCCGTAGACTTTAATGTTAAAATGTCCACATTTACAGCACCATATATATGTTTACAGCCTAGTCCAAAAAAGGGTTTTGGTCTTTATAGCTATTTCATGACAACTGTACGGGTGGTGCATTTCTTAACTGATTTAACTCATCAGTTAAAATATATTAGGTATACATGTATCCCATTATAATGAATAAGGAGCACATGGGGTTGTTTCTGGCCGAGTAAGGTACTGCAAAGATGGTGACAGCCCAAGACGCTGCAGAATTATCAAACCTAGTAGCCTATATATGACTGTAGCAAAATGTAAGATAATCATATTTATGGCAGGGCTATTCTTTGAGGGATTTCAGCATTTGGCTTGTGTTTAGAATGAAAAAATTAATAAATGGTCGTTGCCCATTTCTGTTTTCCAGGACGTTGACAAGTAAAGACAGGAGAACGATGATGTAGTCTGTTTTACACCCCTTCCCCCTCATAACACATAAATAATAATAATAATAAATAATTGCCCTTTTGTCTATTTCATTCATGTGTTTTGTATTGTGCTCTGTCCTGTCTACCTATGAGCATACACAAGCTAATGCTGTTTTTCTACCCCCTTCAGAACCTTGAGGATCATGTGGCCTTTGTAATCACTGTGCCAACAGCACTGGCCATCTTCCTGGCCGTGTTTGTCCTGGTCTGCATTGAGTCTGTCTTCAAGAAGCTCCTGCGTGTTTTCTCTCTGGTCATCTGGGTCTGCTTGGTTGCCATGGGTTACCTTTTCATGTTTTTCGGTGGGATCATCTGTCCATGGGATCAGGTAAGAGTCCTAGACCCCATCATCTTGTATGTTACTGCTGGCAGATCTGTTACTACTTTGTTTCATAGCAGTCCTGCTATTTATTTCATTGCACTGACAACATACATGAACACATTATAGAGTCATGAAAAGTTTATAGTCCTTAATCACATTAGTCTCAAAGGGCTTTACAAGCCCACATTTCATATGAAAATAAATGACTACCTCCGGCTCCTCCCGGGCAAAGAAAAACGTCCATAAAAAGTGGGTAAATGGATAAAATAGGGAATTAAACCCTTGGAAGGGATCACAGAGAGAGGAATCCAGTCTTGTAGAATGGCTAGGATGCAATAGGTGCCGACAGAGCAACAAAAAATGCAATAACATTTAACAAAATGTATCACTTTGTGCAGTAAATAAAAACTAACACATTATATAAAAGAAATGAGAGTTCATAAAAAGAAAAGTTTGACCCCTACATTGCTCACTAGATTTACTGTCCGCAAGCCAAACTGAGAGCAAAACGCCTTATTTCTTAATCCGTGCTTACATGAGTGACATAATAGCAGGTCCTGAGTCTATATGGCCCACAAATGGGATCGGCACACTTTGAGTGCCACTTTCAAGTAGATAAACTATGCAATGCCATATTGCTTTTGTATCTTCCTTTTTAAACCTAGCTATATGTCTATGTAAAAAAAAAAAAAATATATATATA
>JAODVN010221008.1:0-11709 GCA_025434125.1 Chologaster cornuta
CTCTCTCTCTCTCTCTCTCTCTCTCTCTCTCTCTCTCTCTCTCTCTCTCTCCAGCGCTGGAGCAATAAGACAGGCAGGATGAACCTTAGGGCCTAATGTAATTACTTACTGTTAGCTTACAGTTAGCAATGTGTTTTTCTCAGAGGCTGTGTGTGTATGTATTATGTGTGTGTGATTCCCCAGCATTAAACCATTTGACCCATGCAGAGCGCAAGGAGCCTGGGATTAGCGTCTAGTCGCAGCCCTCCCCACCACCACCCACATACACCCACACACACACACCCACACCCACACACACACACACACACACGCACACACACACACACACACACACATCCCAAAGCCTGCGCTCCCAAAATGCAGCGCTGGCCGAGCGGACCGTTGCCTGGAACGCTGTAACCGGATCTCCAGAGAGGCGCACAAAATGGGCGCTTTGTGTCCGAGATTTGTCCAGACAAACCCAGATAAGGAAGCCCAACAAGGGCGGGCCGACGGAACTGCCCCTGTGACTTGAGCAAATAACCTTTAATCTGGGCCACGCTGCCAGACATGCCTCAGACTAGCAGCACTGCTAGCAGTTAGGCGCTAGCAAATTAGCGGTGATGTAATTGATGTAAATAGGCAGAGGAATAACAAAATGACTGTTTGCGATTAACCAAAACACAAGAAGCACATCTTTTTTTTAAATTAACTTCTGCTGTACTCGTTCCACAAGCCTAGTAAGAAAACAAACGTTACAAAGCCTGGGTGCATTTTTTATTTTTTTTGTTAATTTATTTAGGTTGCCATTCAAAGAAGCTTTTCTCATATATTTGTTCTCATGCTGCGTCTGAACCGTTCCTGTCACAACTGGATAACCACTGTTTAGTCAGGTCCACGCTCTGCGGTGATGTGCTGATTGCAGCGGTGGCCCAGAGGAACCCATTTCTCATGGCGGTCATAACAAGAACCATACTGCTCCCCATGACTGTGGCCGGGCCCGGGGTTCTGGCTGTATGTCCCCCCCTTGTACCCCCCCCCACCCCTATCCCCGACAGAGGGACGAGACGAGGGACGACTACACGGGCCATATGTGGCGGCAGACCACAAAACGCTGAAGCCATTACTTGGCCCACTCCAGTTGAAATTGAAAGCAGGAGGCAGTAACTACAGCAGCAGCAGTGCTGGGTTTTGGCCCGGTTATTCTATTTAGTATTTTATTTCTTGGAGGGGGGGGGTGGGTAGTGTTAGGAAAGCCTAGTCAGATGGTCGTGCTCAGACGAGTCTTTATCCTTCTCCTCCTCCTTGTGACCTCTCCGTGTCGGCGCTTTGCCTAAAGCTCGCTTTTGTTGTGAGTTCGGGGGGAGCTTCTATTCGTACATTTATAGCTGCGTTACATGACGAGTAAATAATAACTGAAAGCGCTAGGTAGCGTAAACAATACGGAATTGGATACCTTTGACGGTTCACGGTAATTACTTTAAACCAAACCAAACCCAGCTGTGAGTACTGGTCACACTACATGCCCTCGAATGTTAGGATGCTGCCGAGCCTGTTGTTTTGTCTCCAGTTGTGCACGTGCGCATGTGTGTGTGTGTGTGTGTGTGTGTGTGTGTGTGTGTGTGTGTGTGTGTGTGTCTGTGTTTGAGGGCGGGTTCAGAGGTACATCATGAATTAAGAATGTCATGTATGTGTTTGTTTTCTTTCCCCTGCATTCAGAGTGTCATGCATCCAATGCATTGGTTTTGGATATTGAGTTACGTATGGCAACATACCATTGCCCCCTTTCATGTGAGTCTGTTCACTTTGAGTTTGACTAAATGTGATACTTTGTTAAAAACATGAGAAATACATTTGAACCTGAAAGGTATTTGCCGGTAACTCAGGCAAAACAATGCACTGCTTCGTCAGTTTATTCAGATGTTTGCACGTGTGCTTGTGTGAGTGTTTGTGTGTGCTTGTGTGTGCTTGTGTGAGTGTTTGTGTGTGTTTGTGTGAGTGTTTGTGTGTGCTTGTGTGAGTGTTCGTGTGTGTTTGTGTGAGTCTTTGTGTGTGCTTGTGTGAGTGTTTGTGTGAGTGTTTGTGTGTGTTTGTGTGTGTGTTTGTGTGAGTGTTTGTGTGTGTTTGTGCCCAAAATATGAATTTCTATTTTTATTATGTGTTTAATTAATCAAGCTGCTTTGTTTTCCATTCCCAATGTAATTCTTCTCAGCTGAGTCATTCGTATTTGGCTAGGGTTGATCTGCAGGTTTTAGGTTATTACCTCAAGGCACTTCCCTGTAAAGAGCTGTGTCTTTAGATTCCTTACTATTCAATAGATAAAACCCCATGAACAACAACAGCAGGCATCTCACTATCTGTTTCAGCCACTTGCATTACATTCATGTAAACCCCTTAGTTTTTGTGTGTGTGCGTGTGCTCTTTCATTCGCTACCCTGAAAGAGGCTTCACAGACATTTGAGGGCCATCATTGTTTGTGCCCCGTGATGCTTAATCACGTCTGATTGGATGCCATATTAGAGGCAGGGTCAGTTATTCTTGCTAACTTCGAGCTCAAATCAAAACAGTATCGCTTCGCCGTCGTCTGCGGCACCTCCTCACACACAGAAATGCATTGTGAATCAAAGAGTAGCGCTACGGCTTTGTTGATATGAGCCGTGTTCACCTTTTTGTTTATGCTCCTATTTACGGAGCCAGGGCTGTGTAGAAGTATCAGATCGTTGTTTCAACAAGCACACAGAGCGAAATGCGAGGAGATAGTTGTTGAATTTGACAAAAAGTGTATTAGCTGACATTTAGCTTGCAATAGCTGACTATACCTTTAAAATGCGGGCTCTGGAAAGGGGAGAGAGAGGGCCCTAAAATATGTAAGAGAGTTACCGGGCTCCATGAGATGAGGCTCTGTTGTCTATTGCAGTAGATGGACAAAGGCAAAGAGACGCTGATGAAAGATGAAACATTTCACTTTGGCCTCAGCAGCTTTGGGCTTTTATTTTGAATGATCTGTGGGATTCTTAAAAAAGGCAGAAAGTTCCCCCTTTCACATACTTATAGAGGAAGAACAAAAAAAAACCATAAAACAGTTAATCTAAGGGGCTCTGCGGCTTCCAATGTCTTATCTTTTCTTGAGCTAAAGGGGTAAGATGGCGTCTTATCCCAAAAGCACTTCACTTTCCCACTCCGCCCCCACCATGCACTCCATTTCAGTGCAGCACTGATTACACATAGTGTTTACATATTCCATAGAGCGCTGTGACAGAGATAACCCCCCTACCCCCGCCTTCGATGCTTATCCGCCGGCCACAATGTGGAAACCACTGAGATATAATGTAAACCAAACATTGCAGCTGCCTTTTCATGTTTCAAGTGGCAGTCCTGCGCGCTAAGCTCAGACGTGGAGAGCCAAGCTTAAGGTGGCACCAAGTTAAATTGAGTTAAGTGAAACCATATCAAACCCCCCCCCCCCTCCCCCTTAACCCAGCCCCCGCCCCCCCAGACACGCATCCGAACAAACACCCCCACCCGCCCGCGCTTTGCTAATGATATTGGGAAGTTCCACTTGTGCATTTTCACTCTGTGTTCAAGGCGTTTGATACGAGATGTGGTTAACGAGCCCCGCGCATTAGCGACAGAGGGAAGCGTTCCCTATAAAGGACATTGTGAGATTACAGGGGGGTGGGATTGTGAGCTCAAAGGGGATCCTAGCCATTAATTGGCCCGTCTGTCTTGCGGCTCGGTGCGTGTTGTCAATCTGCACGGCAACGCTGTGCGTGCCGCTCTCGGGGTCCTCGCCAGTCAACGTCTCACGGGAAAGGGGGAAATAGCTGCCAGCCTAAAAATACCCAGCGCAATGTGTGTTCGCCTTCTCAACGCTCGGGGATCGGCAAAGCATCTCGGGGTCGACGGAGAAGACCTCGCAATGTACACCGCCGCAGCTGGGAATGCCATCCGAAATCCTGCTGAATCCACGAAGGAGCCGATACCGTCGAGGAAAACGCTTCAAAGCACCCCCCCCCCCCCACACACACACACACACACAAACACCTTTCCTTCCCGCTCTGTGTAAAACGAATATGAGAGCATAGCGACTCCTTGGCCTTTTTCTGTTCCACCGTTGCTAAAGAGTACCTCGGTGCCATTGAGTTTTATGTGTTCTGCTTGCAAACAAGAGCTTTAAGGGGCCCTGGGGTTGTTCAGCCTGGCTGTTCCTGTGCTCACACGCCACACCCACGTTTTATGAAGTGCTGATGAGAATGTGCGTCGGGCACTACCGTGCGCACATGCCTCTTTACATACAAAAGGCTCTGTACTGTGAAGTTTTACGGGACAGCTTGTTCCTGCAGCTGCCAAGGTTAAACAAGGTAAATGAGGTTATAATCTTCATTAGCCGAAAGTATCCCGTCAAGCCGGGTGTGAAAGGCACCGCAACTGCTTCTTGGAACGAATCCACGACGGCGTACTACACGATGAGTCAGGCAATAGGGCGGGCGGGCGTTTAGATCTGCTAGCTTGTCGGGAGCCGTGATTTTAGCCACAGTGCATGCAACCTTCTTAATAAAGAAGTCAGGGAGCCTCGCGGCAGTAAACTTGTTTTGCTTTCTGAATGCCGCAGGCCTACAGTTGGCCCAATAACTCTAAAACTAATCCGCCGTGCACAAGCTCATCCCTCTTAATTTGTTTGCCTGCCGCACGTCCTCGACGACGTTCTCCAGTGACATCTAAGCCATTGCCTCTTCAACCCCTAGTGGCTTCTAATACTGGTTCTGTTCTGTGGCTGCTGTTGTTACTCCATTTTTATGTTTGATAGGCACTTGTTTATATCACTTGGTTTACCAAGAAAGGCCTGTAAAGGTGAAAACTGAACTTAAAACATCTTTCTGTGCGCAGCTTGGCCACATGGGCAGAGCCGAGACCTACTTTAATCAAGACATTAAAATAACCCACTTCATCATATGCAAATTTTTTTTTGCACACGTAACAGCCAGGAATCAATCCACTGTGAATAAATGATTCTGGCCCCTTTATAAGCCTACAAAAATATAGTTGGGCACTGAAATGGTCCTACTGTGATTTATGTTTTTGTCTTTGATTTTAAACTTATTTCCATCATGTACTTGGTGGCTCAGGTTTGATTTGCTTTGCTAATTTTAAGAAAGGCGACATAATCTGTTGTAAAGCACAGAAGTGGCCGATTTTATGAGGTGCTAATGGCTTGCTAATTCAAGAGGAAAGGCAGAATGACCAATTTATTCAGCACAGCATTTACTACCTATTGCCCTTTAACCCCTATCTGTCATAATGACATCAGACATCCTGCACAAGCACCTTAACTACTTACTGGCTACGCCTTGATATTCAACTTTTGTTCAAGTCGTAAATATTCTTGACTTCCTTACCTTAATATAAAGTTGTCCACAAACTGATGTTTGAGATCAAATATCCTGCTTGGTCCATGGTATTCTTATTTTTCCCATTATTACTCCAAAACATCCTTCTAACATGGTATTCCATGGTCAAATTTTTCCACAAGACACTTCGGTTTTATTATTATTGCTTTGGACTTTGAGCAGAGACAAGGATGTGAACCATATGGAATATTTAAAAAAGTCTTTACAGTTATACATAACTTCAGTGCCCTAAGATGACGTAAGCAGTTCCTCTACCATGGCTGGGAACATTTTTTACTTGTATTCAATGTCCAGATGGCGTCTTTTCATGTTTTTAAGATTTGTCACTGGGCAAAGACTCCGCAATAGATTCATTACAAGAAAGAGCTTGTATACCCCAACCCTATACGTTATTCAATTAACTAATAGCCTGTCCTCCTCGCTTGATTCCAGTAAATCCCTGCACTGGTTTACTAGACGTTGTTGTGTTTATAGCTTCCGCTGGCCGAACGTGTACAAATAGCGGCGGATAAAACGAGCGGTGATTTAGTGGCCCCGTCACAATGCGGCAGGCTTCGGCGGCCCACTTCCTACCTTTGTGTGGTGGAGGGTTCTGGGGCGAAGCAGCGGATACGTGGCCCGGGGCCCACGTCAGGCCACGGGAAGGGAAGGAAACGTGGTGTCAGAGGTGGCCGTTTGCTGCTTCTGATATCTGCGACCGTATAGGAGTAAGTGAAGGAATAAGTGAGACGTTGGAGTTTGCCCACAGCAGAGCTATAGGACGCTCTAAATAACCTCGTATCGCCGCTGTTCATTTACCGGGAGAGGGCGTGAAGTGGTTAGCGCAGCAAAATGGCTTCTCTCCGTGCATAGGCCTCTCCTGTAACCTTGAGAGGAGACCGCGCAGGCCCCAAGTTCAACGAGTGCACGAGGCATATTTTCGCTGAGAGAGCTAGGCCCCCCCCAACACACACACACACACACACACACACACACACACACACACACACACGGACTCCTCCTACCTCCCTCCCTCTCCCCTCTGCACCATACATTCAGCCCTTTCCTCCCCTGCCCTCCTGAAGTCGACTAGAGAAGGCCCTTGCCTTTCACAGCAGCCTGCATATAAGGAGACACAGTGTGTGAATATAATCCCATATGGTATCATACAATCTTTGTAGGCTAACTCTTTTCTCTTCTTTCTCATCTCAGTCCTGGTCTTTGTGAAAGGTACACTTGTTCTTTTTTTTCTTACGTTTTGTAACTTTTTTTCTGTTATTTTCAACCAGTCATAACCGGTATTTCCCGGATACTTGTTACAGTTGTGGCGTGTCTTTCTTTCTGTACATTTTTTTTTCTTCAGGTTCCTGGAGGAGACCCTAGCATCCTAAATCTCCATAGCTTAACGGTCCTTTTGAAAACAAAACAAAAAAGCCTATGTTGGAAAATCAACTCAACAGGTTTGCACTTTAGGTCATGGCCTCAACTGCTTTTTCTTTGTAGGTTAGATAGGCAGCAAAAGATCCTCGTTGTTTGTTTACTATGACAGAAATGTCTGCAGTTTACAGTGTCTCCTGTCTTGGCTCTGGGCAACAGTCTGTGGCAGTCCTACTGGTAGGCTGTTCCAGGTAAACCCTGCCAAGTGCAAGTGGCTTGGACGGGGCCTTGCACCACAAATGGGAAGTGTTTTTGCAGCTTTGCCAACTGACAAAGGTTATGACTGCAACAAGCTTGGCATTGGTGTCAGCAAACAGATAGTGCTTTCTTTGTACAAATAGAGTACATGCAAGCCCTCAAGAAAACAAAGTAAGGTTAAGGCAAGGAGAGATGTACAGTATATGTGGACATTTGCCAAGATGGGGATTAGTCTGCCTCAGTGACTTTGATATTCTTCTTCCAGTTCCCATGATGCATCACTGTAGCTAGTTCTAGTGTTGATTACTTTGGAAAAAAAAATTCTGTACGCTATAATCCTGATACTTAATGTGAACTTTTGTTAAACCCTTGACTCTGTAGCTTCCTTATTTTAATATAAGTCATCACACTGACATTTGTTTAAAAACCAAATCGATATTTGAGTAGTCTAACTGGATCAGCTTCTCAAAGTTTCTCAAAAGCATATCTTTTGTCTACAAAGATTTAGGAATGTACTGTACACAGCTAAGTAAAAGTATACAATATATTTTCTATAGCTTATGTAGTGTTTTAGATAAAAACATACTTATTTGAGAGTGGTGTACCATTGTTTTCAGGTTATATAGTTATAGTATATATAGTATATAGTATAGTATATAGTATAGTTTTATTTTGTGGAAACTAAGCATGACTGCAGTACAAGAAAGTAGATAACTAGTATAATAATTAATCATAATTAAAACAGCACACATTTTTGAGTTACAGCGTTTTTGGAACATTTAACAGAGATTAAATACTTTGGGAGTGCTAAGAGGTGGAAAGGGCACGCTGAAATATAATGTTGTCAGGGCAGGGAGGTGGGGAATTATTGAGACCACCAGATGATGGAAAAATAACCTGGAGGGAGAAATAATGAACGCATGTGAAGGCAGCATACTTTGACAGTTAACATTTGATTGTCTGTACCCTGCCCAAGAGCACAACAGAGATACGTTTGCCTGTGCTTGTGCGCGCGTGTGCATTTTCGCACTGCTGCTAGCTTGCGGCTTGCTCAGTTGCGTAGAAGGAGCGATTCGAGTCACACTCAGAGGCCCGAACGCAAACAAGGAACACGTTTTCCCTGCTGAGCGCTTGGTCCTGCTAGAAACATGCCCAATGAAACATAAGCAGCGCAGGACTTCCCCCAAATACCCCGCAGTGTTTACCTCTCTGATACTACCCCAGGGGACAACTGTCTCTTGAGCTCTGGCCTGGCCTCAGCCAACTACATCTTACCTCCGTCTCTGAGCTCGTCCTGACACACCCGGAGGCCTATTTGGCTCTCCTCGCCCAGACCCGATTAGGGAGTGAACTCTTGCCATCCCAGATAAAGTGGAAATGACATGCTCGGGCGAGTGGGAAGCCAAAGGCTCCTGGTAGCTGGCCGAAAGGCGGGTGTGAAGGCCCCCGTGGAGCAGACCCGTGTGGACTTATCCCAGCCAGCTGAGGAAATGGACAGAGGAGGAGGGGGGTGGAGGTGGATTTGGGTGGGAGTGAAGAAGGTGGTGGTGGTGGGGGGGGGGAGTGGAAGGGGAGGTGAACCAGGGGTATAGGGAAAAGCAGGCAAACGGGGAATTCCTCTTCCTGGAGGCATGATGGAAAAAGTGAGCGTTATTTTATTTATTTTTTCTTTTTTTCTTTCTTTCTTTCTTTCTTTCCCCGCTCATGCCGTTCCATATCAAAACAGCCGAGCACTGTTGCCGTCGGCGGCGGGAATATTTTGAGGGATTACGGCCGCGGAGCCTCGTGGGAAAGGTCGAAGCAGCCGCGCGAGGACAACCTCGACTCGCTCGTACGTTTTATAGCTGCAAGACCGCTTACAGCGAGCGCTCCTAATAATAAAAATCCACAAGATTCAAGGTACAGGCACTTACTGTACAAACTTAAACCTGCCGGGTTAGCCACCCTGACAGATGCCTTTTGTTCTTTGTATCTTCTGAGCATTCTGGCAACAACCCAGCAATCTTCGACAAACAAAGGCCCTCCACATTCTCCTTCTAAATAGAGAGGAAGGACCGGGCCTGTCGTGCCCGAGGACATTGTGCATGCGTGCCTGGTGGTGTACACCTTTGGTTTAGCCTATAGTGATGGTGCTCTTCACAGTGTAGCGTGCCATCCAGCTGATGCCTCTAATTTTAAAATAAATATCCCGTGCACTGTACACTGTAAAAAAGAACAACAACTGTATTTCTAAGTTTTTTCCAAATTATTTCTACTATTCTTTTCTTGGATTTCAAAATTATAGGACATCATATTCAATTTAGAAAGAATATTCTGTATAAATTGAATATATAAAAAATATGTTTTTTTAGTTGCTTTTCAATAAATAAAAAGTCCCTTTCCAACTGTTGACTTAGAAAACAGTTTGTCCTGGAACTGTGTGGAGTTTTACACAATCACGAAACAGGGTGTGGCTTCTGCATTTTGTGCAAAACAATAAGGGACAGCCAGTTCAAGAGAGGTAGGGATTCTCAAGTCACACATCCAATTGTGTTATTACATCCCTACAGGTGCATGTCGGTAAGAATCCCCACCATTATACTTTACTTTTTTGTCTTTGTTGGTGGTGTCATTTTGATTCTGGGGTCCTGGACCTGTGACAAATAGCTTTTGATGTGAATAGCTAATATCTAAATGAATGGGGGTTCTCTGTAGAATTCTTGTCAGATTTTATATGTGAATAGACTTACATTTATGCTTTAATATAATAACAGTAAGTACCTGTACTAAAACATTTATACAATTATTATTATTTTAATTTCTGATTATGCACAAATATGGGAATATACAGGGTTACTGCCATCTACAGGTCTAACATACTGATTAAATTGTAACCATAACAAAAACAAACAACTTCTACTAAATAGTGCTAACCCAAACCAGAATATAAATTGCACCTAACAAAAAATGTATTGTAAGACAGAAAAACAACCTAGAAGTCGCCTTTATACGCATTTATACATTGTTTTGGAGGTACCTGAGTCAGTTTTTAATTGTTACGTTGTACGTAGTTGGTAATGCAGCACAATACATATGTCTTGCCTGGCCGACATGGCGTGTCGGTCCACCTAGTACCCTAGTCCCAGTGTCCACGTTTCAGGTCACCCCGTCTCGGCCAGGGAGGAGGGTTCTGCCAACTGCCTGGGGTCGCCGGTCCCCATCGTCCCCGACGACCGCGGTGCAGTGTATGGCACCTTCTACGTGGACCTCCCGGCCAGCGGCCTGGAGACCTTCAACAGCCCCGCCCGCAGGCCCAGAGCATCGGGCGGGGCTCCCCGGCGTCAGCCGGAGACCCTCTGCGTCTCTGCCCGGCCCGCGGCGAAGACCCCCATTGTCCGGGAGCCATCGTTGCCGTGGAAACATGCCATACGCGCCCAGCCCAAGATGGGCGTACTGAGGGAGTCGTGGGAGAAGAGCCACTACAAAGAAGGTAACTGTCGTCACGGGCAACCCGTAGACGCCCAGGACGTGGTCTGCTGACCAAGTGGCTCATGCGCATTTATTACCCAGAGTGGGCAGGGTGCTTTGTCCAATCATGCGACCCAGATACGTATTCATTAACAACACTATGACATTTTGATAACAGTAGTTCCTCTCTACCAAGTGATTGTTTTAAAAACGAACCACAGCATATAGTAATATTATTCTTTTTCTAAATCAATGTTATGAATTACTTTCACAAGGGCAAAACTGTAAAACACAGGGCAAAAAACTATTAAAAACTTACAAAAACGGCTTAACATAAGAAGGTATGTTTTAGGAATGGACTCATTAAGGGAGTTCACTGATTCAGCCCACCTGTCATCCTCTGGCAGGATTCCTCCTACTTTGTGTGTGTCTGGTTCAGTTTGAAACTAATAAACAGCCAATCAGCTACATGCTGTTGTGATCTACTCATCTAGCTCTACCACTACCATGTTATCTCGCTACCCCACCCTGATTGGCCCCCTGCAGGGTGGCTGTGTGAACGCTAATGCAGACAGGCTTCATACTTCAGTCTCAGTGAAATAAACTGAGCTCAGAACATAGTCGGGTGGAGTCGAGCATAACGCCCACTGGCAGCGTCTATCGTCTGAACACACAAGCTATGAACATGCATGAAATATCTGTCATTTTTCCTTGACGCACCGCCAAAATATGGTGCCAGTGGCCTTAAGCCTGCGCGTTGTGTGGTCCATGTTAATTACAGTGACTGACACGCTGATCATGCTCACTGCTCTCTACTCCCCCCCCTGTCAGAGTTGCATGCAGTGAGCAGTGTGCCCCTGCTGTCAGACCACCACGCATACACACGCAGGTCCAGTCACCTAGCAACAGGACGCCACGGTATGTCCTCATCACACTTACACTGTGTGTGTGTATGTTCTTCAGTATTTATTGTGACATTGCATAATGAGCATAACTGCAATATCTGTAGGTTATGACACATTAACACACTGAAGTATGTTGTATTTAACACACTGAACATTGTATTTAAAACAATGAACATTGTTGTATTTAAAACATTAAACATTGTTGTATTTAACACAATGAACATTATTGTATACAACACACTGAATCGTGTTCTATACAACACACTGAAACGTGTTGTATACAACACACTAATACATGTTGTATACAACACACTGAAACGTGTTCTATACAACACACTAATACGTGTTGTATACAA